>JAOTRH010048101.1:0-52781 GCA_034768845.1 Heliamphora exappendiculata | reverse complement strand
CATTATTCTCTATTTAAAATACATAAAAAATAAAATGTAAAATTACAAATATAAAGAAAGAAAATTTACATATACAATAAATAATTACAAAAATCAGTCTGAGCCTGATAATTCTCCAGGCGTTCCAGATGTGATATCTTCTATGTCTGATTCGATTTTTTTCTTCTCGTCCATTTCTTGACACCTGTTCGGCGTGTAAAGTGTGTCTCGTGTAATCATCAATACTTGAACCATCTCCGGAGTGAGTCTTGATCTATAGTCGCTCAGCGCTCGTCCACCTACACTGAAAGCTGACTCCGAAGCAACTGTAGAGACATGAATGACAAGTATATCGCGAACTATCGCGGCCAATACTGACCACAACAACTCGTGTTGTTTCCAATAATCTAAAATATTAAAATTATCTTCATCTATATTTTTTACAGTATCAAAATATCGTTGGAGTTCTGTGATAGAACTCCCATGAGTTTCAGAAAGTCGTCTATTTTTTTATGATAGACCAATCATCGTTACGACTTCGAGATGTAGTACTTGACCTATAGGGTTGTATTGATTGTGGTATTATTTAATTTTTATATTCATCATATAAATATTTAAGTGTTTTATTTATTGCTTCTTGTTGATTTATATTACCGTAAATATTTTCTAAAAAATAACAAAAACTAATATTTTTTCACCTAGGATCTAGTATACAGGCTATTCCAAAAATATGTATTATTTCATTATAATATTTGTCAAATTTATTTTTCATACTAAATATCATTTGGTAATAATTTGAATTGAGTAAAAATTTATCAAATACTGTGCAAATTTGTTTTAATTGCAGTAAAACTAATGGAGTAGTAGGAGTGTAAATAAAAGAAAATAACTTTGTTACTTGATCAAAAATTTTATAAATTTTTTTATATACATTTAAATTATCCCAATCACTAGACATTGGTGGTTCAAAATTAATATCTGTATTTATTTCATAATATAAATCAATTGCTTTTCTTTATTTTATTGCTAGTGCTAACATTTGATATGTCGAGTACTATCTAGTGTCTACATCATGTTGTAATTTTTTATATTTTATATTTTTTTGTTGACATATTTTTCTATACAAATCAATCCTCCTAACACTACTATTTATACATCTTACTGCTAACCTAAGTCTTTCAAGAGACTCATTGTAATATTTAAATCATTCTTTCATAATTAAATTTAAAATATGTGCAGAACAACGAACATAAAATAAACCACCAGATAATGAAAGCTGTAAATAACATTTTAAATAATGTACACATTCATTATTATAAGAAGTATTATCTAAAATAATAGAAAATATTTTATTTGCAATACCCCACATACCTAGTTCTTGCATAATAACTATACCTAAAGATTGACCAGTATAGAGAAATTCTATAGTTTTAAATGAAAATTTTTTTTTACATAAATTTTCATAATTATCTATAAAATATGCTGTAATACGTTGAAATTCTTGCTTATTTCTAGCAATTCATAAATCATAAGTTAAACTAATTTTTCCTTTTAAATTTGTAAATAAATCCATTAACTCGATTTTAATTTGATCAAATCTACTTAAAATTCTATTTCTTGTAGTATTTCTAAAAAAACGTTGAAATTGCGAAACGAATCCGGTTTGTATCATTTCTTCAAATGCCGGTTGTTCACTCATTGAAAATTATTGTTCTTATTTTATTATATAATCAATAACAGCATTCGAGTGGGCCGGGCCGGGCCCAACGGCTAGCCCGACCTGGGTTTTGTGGCGAGCTTCATTCGGGTGGGCCTCGGGCTTTTTTTGGGCGGGCTAGAATCGGACCGGCCCGGCCCGACTCGTTGGGATTTGACAGGCGGCCCAATTTCGATCCATGAACAGTGTCGGGCCCGGGCTGGGCCGGGCCTAACGGCTAGCCCGACCCGGGCTTTGTGGCGGGCTTCATTCGGGCGGGCCTCGGGCTTTTTTTGGGCAGGTTGGAATCGGGCCGGCCTGGCCCGACTCGTTGGGCTTTGACGGGTGGCCCAATCTCGGTCCATGAACTGTGTTGGGCTTCACGCTCTCGTCAGGTCTCGGGCTATTTTTACACTCCTAAGTACTGTGGACTGTGGAGACCCACTTGATTGCCTATAAACACTTTCAAGGACCAATTATCCAAAGCATAATAGCTTTGCCAGCCTAGCGTAGCCTAACCTAGTCTTGCCAGACACATAAATGTCAATATTCATTAGAGGCCAAGGCCAAGCCATAGTTATTTATTAGGTTTAGTTAGGTTGGGCTTATATAATAACGAACTTCAAACCAGAGTAGATAGAGAGACGGACAGTCTGACACATGGTAGTGTCCAATGGTATTATGTTTATGAATAATTTTGAAGAATCGAGACGTGAATTTCGTTAATAAATAATACTTATTATATAATTAATATTTTTATTTAATTTATTGGGATTATAAATCTATATAAGATCACATCCTCTAATGAATTAAAATAATAAATATTAAATATACGCAAATAATAATTATTTTATGATTAATAGTATAAGTACTCTCATAATAATATTGGAGTATGAATTAATTTACATAGTCAGTATAAAATTAATTACCCCAATGTTGTTCCGCTCAATACACACAAAGTTTACTAGTACAGAGAGTCGAAATAATAGACGACGCTATAATCTATTCCCTGTAACCAAAACAGGCCTACTAAAACTCTGTGTTACAGTCGTACTAATGGTTTGTCCACTTCTATCTAAATTGTGCACAAGAACTTAAATTCTGCAAGAACCTATCATTTGGTTTTCTGTGTGCGGCTAGTACTCTACACAACAGATTAAATACTGTACAGAATAAAAAATATCTATACAGAACATTAAAAAAATGATATTGCATACATTACTCATTAAGATTATCATAAAATAAAAAATTAATTTTATTAAAATAAAATTAAATATTAAAATCAAAATAAAATTTATAGTATTTAGTATATAACCTTAACAATGACCTATTTAGTACTTTGGGAACAGTTTAACACATAGTAGTGTCCGAATTCAAAACTTAGATCAGAAACCCTAATAGCAAATTTCAACACTCGTGCAAATGTCAAAAAACCTTAAATCACAAAATGATCACTCGAAGTATGACATTTATAAGACCTATGAAGAATGAGCCAAACCCACCAAGCCCAAAGCATAAATGGAGATAAACCTAAGATATTAAATAAGACCCAATTATAATCAAGGTCAAGTCTCAATTAAGGCCCATATATAAATCAAGACCAATTCTTTAACAAGGGCCAAAGAGAAAAGTAAGAACCAAATATTAGTGATGGCCCAACTCAAGTAAAGGTCTAATTATTTAAAACAAGCCCATAAAAACTTTAAAGAATATGTAATATCCAAAAACTAAATAGAAAGATAAATGGATAATAATTAATTAATAAAAACACCAGAAATAAAATTCCTGACACAACTGTATAATTAATTTTAAAACTAAAAATCAAAATCAAAATTTATAAAATACCAATGATCGTAAATTTTGAAATAAAATTATTTCATGTAATTTGAAAATTTTCGTAATAATTGTGACGCCCTATCCTCCGGGCACGTCGGGACATACATAAATATAAATAAAAGGATATTCTAGCCATTTATTCATATTTATATACGTTAGTTATTACATTATAAAGGAGTTCTGAACCATTCAAAAGTACATAATTATTACAGTTTTACCAAAAAATTGTAAAAATTTTACTAAGCGCGAGAGAACTGAATCTAAGCACAAAAGCAAAGGTTTCGACTCCTCAGAATGCATCAGCGAAATCCACGTGCTCTTGGAACTCACCATGTTCTTCAAACTCTTCTTCTCCCTCTGGGACGACTTCCTCTAAGAACCCCTCCCTACCTGTGGTATGAATGCCATGAGCCAAGGCCCAGAAACAAAACACTCCAATCTTCTAACTAATCTCATGGCACAAAATTCACCACACACAAACCATATAACACCCAGTACAGTTTATGGTCAAAGAGAAAGATAAATTTATGACAGGATAGCAGATAAGTCAATAAACATGCGTGTATGAAATGCAGATGCCCAACCTAAAATGCACCTAGATTATAACAGGAATTTCACGCTGGGAATCATCAGAGTAGACTTAATGGGACTTGATCACCAAAGCTGTCATCGCGCCGCGTTGCAAAAGGTAAACGCGTCGCCAGGCTTCATGTCACACCTGTTTTACTTGAAGGCAATAGCATGGGGGCGGGCTAACCAATCACCCATCCTTATCCTGGCCAACCAAAATAATTATCTATCCTTATCCGGGCCACCCAAATTATCATCTATCCTTATCCGGGCCACCCAAAATAATCAAAGTTATAATCCCACCTTGAGATGCGTGATGTGCCGGTGTCAACCCAAAACTCCAAGAGAATTCAAAAGATATTTCACATTATACAAAGTACCAAAATGAGAAATTTAGGACCACCATTAATTGGGCTCTTCTCCGAAGTTACAGCCGCAGTGGGATTAGGTCCGCTGAATTAGGCTCTTCTCCAAATTACCCTTCAAAACATCACGACAATGGGGTTTAGGTCTGCCATTAATTGAGCTCTTCTCCGAATTTACCACTGCTGTGGGATTAGATTTGCTGAATTAGGCTCTTCTCCGAAATTACCCAATTTGCCCATATCATAACTCAAGGAATGCAGAATCAAAGAGATATCAAAACCAAAATGCTAGTGATGAACCCATGGTGCCTAACAGTATTCATGATAAATCATTTCAAGCACCGGGGACGAACCCGGGGTGTACAAGGAGAATGTATTCCAAAATATTTACAAAATGGCAACCAGGAACGCCCTAGATTTAGAACCAAGAAGAATAATTCAATACCGTCCATCCCAACAACGATGTACACAGATGGACTCCAATATGCCAAGATGCAAGTGACAATGTCAATAATGTACAATATGGATCTCAAATACAACCATCTATAATGTATAGCATGGCATCAACTAGCATGACAAAATTTATGGTATAACGCGCAAAATATAAGATATAAATATGTGAAGCACACGCCACGATTCTCAAGATATGATTCAAATATGATAGCATGAGTTCTAAATCAATATACATTCACTTTAAAATACTAATCAACTAATTCAAACCAATAATCATATAAAAACTCGGGTCTCATAATAAAGGGTAATCAACATACACTTAGCAACTTTTAAGGCCAAAAATCAAATATTAAATTAAAAGGGCCAACAGAATTTTGGGGTATCTAGACTTAAAATCAAGTTATGATTTTTAAACACCATTTAGATAAAAATATTTTATATAACTCTCATGTTTAACACCAAGGTCAAATCCTAAAATTATACTTCTGTTGCTCTCGATTTTGGGGTATCAAATGAAGTCCAAATGAGCCCATTTTTTAGTATATCTTAGTTTAACATGTTCCCTACAAATTTCATGTTTAGATCTAACGATAGTTGTTTGAAACAAGTTATATTTTTTCGTCATTATAAAAAGTAGGTTCTGTCCACCGCTGAAACTCAACAGAGCCAGTTTTGGACAGAGAGTTTGAAACGGTTTTGGGATATTATCCCAAGACTTTAAGGTCTGATTTTTGGTCATCAAGTACTTCAATATGTTAGATACAACATTAATGTTGACCACCTTTAAAATAGGTCACTAAAAATCAGTGTTTTGGGTTACATAAAAATATGTGACAGAATGTTCCTCGGGGGCTGAAATTCAACAGAGACTTTAAAAGGAGTTTTGACCTATCAAAACTCAATATTCTGTTCTCATTTTTGGTGGGTAGATAGATACACATGTTATCTACAACTTTCATGTTTTGACCAAAGTTTGGATCACACACTAAAATAGGGTTTCTAAGTCGGTAGTGGTGACTGGTCGGAAAATGATATACTTTGGTAAAAGTGCAATATCTTGAGTTCTTGTTATCAAAATGAGTTAAAACCAACTTTGGATGAAAGATAACACAAAATATAACTTTGGGCATAAAAATAATACGTAGATAAATTTTTTACATTGAGTTATGGCATTTCAAATCTCAGGGTAGAAACCTCAAAGTTCTCAAAAATTAAGCCTCTTAGGGTTTAGGTCTTCAACTTATGTCATGTCAAGTTTTGCTTCCATTTTTTTGCATGCTTGTGTCTCAACACCTCATATCATTCATAATCAAAACAACCCTAAGTTTTCAACTACAACGCATTTTCGGTTTGATTTCGATTATTGATTTTTTGAATGTTTAAAGGGATGTGTTGGGAGATATTTTGAGAAATATTAGATACAAGATTTAGAAGTTTTACTTACTTATTTTGAGAGATCAAAAAATGGTAGAGAATTGATTTGGACTTAGTTTTTGAAAATTTTCCCGATTTCCTCATTTTTCTTACTTTTTCTTCGTCAAACTCATTCAAACCCTCAAGAACAAAGTGTTTCTTGTTCCTCCCCCTCTTTTGGCCGAAAATTTCATATAGAGAAGAGGTTGTTTGGCTCTCATTATATAGGCAAGGCTAGGGAACACATGGGGGACAAAAAAGTATATAAAAAGTCCATTGTTTTCATTTTAATTAATGTGATTTGAATTTGATTTAAGTTGATTTGATTCTTGGAGGCTAGAATTCAGATTTGGGGAAGCTAAAAGTAGCTAGGTGGCTGTTTGGGGAACAAAAATCTGATCCCCCATCAATTAAGAAATTTGTCTCGATTTGCGTGCCCCTATTGTGCAAAAAAATGCATTAAAAGTTAATTTGATGTATCTTTTTGGTGTCTTTTTCTATTGAGACTTATTATTTTAATATGTTTATGAGAAATATAGTATTTCTATGTATTATGATAGTTTTCAAAGTAATTGATTAAATAGATGTAGCCTTTTAAGCCAAATTAAACTATTATTGCAATATATGACTTTTTAACTTATTTTGTTCTGTATAAACTTCAATAATGATTTGTTTATTTTTATTAACCTATAATACTATATTATTATGTATATTACTTGTTCAACAAGTATTGGATCATCATAATATTTAATTTAATACCTTTCTCATCATTTAAAGCTAAAAAAAAATTAAAAACTCACTTTTTGGCACACTTCCCAAGGTGGTCGTCCACTAAGGGGCATTTTTGGTATTTTTAATGTTATTTTGTCTTTTACCACTTAATTATACTTAAATCCTTGATTTGGGGTATTCATATGTCAAAATTTGAATTTTTAAGACTTTTTGCTGTACTATAGGGCAAAATAGTCATTTTATCCTATTTATGAGGATTTTTTATTTTTAACTTATTATTTCATGATATTGACTTCATTTAGAATGTTGAGAGACTCTTCAGGTGTCAAGGTTTTGTTGCCTAAGTTTTGGACCTTTTTGAAGTTTCTGGGCCGAACTTAGGGTTTTTAATTCGAGTTAGGGTTCTGAACTTTTTCCGTGTTCTATGGTCTCGTGGACTATCTGCCACTAACACTTAGGATTTGGGCCGGGTCTTTTCACGAATCGTTATCAATCGATTTGTTACAACTAGGGTCTGTACCGGGTCGTTACAATAATTTCGTCTACATAATAATTTATAAAATAACATTAAAAAGTTATACTGAATTTTCAATTTTTTTTGAAAGTAAAATCTTACATCAAAAAATTCATGTAGTAGAATCTACACTGCAAAAGTTGCCACCTCACCTATTTACATGGCTAAAATCAGCCATATGTCCCTTGCATTGCCTACAAGTACCATCATTCACCCCATTTTCATATGCACAGATCATTTTAAGACAATCAAAAGGAGAAAGTTGAGGAGCAACAATTGAAGGAGGAAAAATTGAAGAAGAAGACCTAAAAGAAGAAGTTGACGCAAGAAGCAAACGCAGGGCCACGACCAAGCCACCCCACTGCCGCAGCCACCACCGACCACAGCTACCACCGCTGGATGACATCGGCACCACCTCCACCGTTGGGCCCTTCCCTCATCCTCAACCACTGCCACTGGTGAATCCTCTTTTTCCCTCTCCTTTTCTCTCTCTCCTTCACTTTCTCGGCTCCCCCCTCTCATCATCGAAGCCACCACCAACCACCATACTATCACCAGCCACCACCCCCACACCTCTACAGAACCACCACCATGCACCACCACCACCCCTCTCGGTTCCTCTCTCCCCCTTCTCCTCCCTCTCGGCTTCTCTTTCTCTCTCTAGACTTTTTTCCCCCTAGCTTTCCAAAATCACCACCAGCCACTAACCGCTACTCACCACCACCTCTACGCCAACCACACACCACCATTGTGCCACCACAACCACCAAGAACTACCCATGCAAAACTACCAACTTTCTTCCTCTACATCATTTTGAAAAAATAATTTTTAATGAGCCGCCTTCGGCCACCCATTGTCGCAACCACAAACCAGCGAGCCTACCACCGAACATATGTCTAAAACTGCCTCATGACCACCTTTGCATAGCTACTAACGCCATCACTAATGACGTCCCAATTGCCAGAACAGAAGGTCCGAACTTGGGCAAAATTATCAAAAATTACCCCGAATTTCAAAAGCCACCAAACCAGTTTTCTTTAAACAACCACCCTTTTTGCTATGAACCTCCATTTTAAATAGTCTTTAGTGTTCCGAAAGAGAATATCACAAACTACAACTTTCATGTTTATCACTTTTCTTACAAAAATTGTTTCTCATGTGAAATTTACCATCTAAGTTCGAAAATCAAATCTGCCCAGAATTCTAAAAACTCAATGAACCAGCCATCTTTAAATAGCTGCCATTTCTTCTACCTACCTCTGTTTTGGGTGATTTTTGATGATATGGAAAGGCAAAACAATTATCTACAACTTTTGTAACGAATAATGTTTAATATGTGAAAATTGAGCCTAAACAATGAGTTTTGAATATTTCTAAGAGTTAATTTTTACTAGAAACAACCCTTTTTAAACATGGTAGTTTTTGTATGAGCCTCTAATAATTATAACTGCCATGCCCCAAAATTTGGGTCACGTGAACTACCTAAGAAAGACCCGTTTTGTGGTACCAGGATCCACTTAAACCATCCACATCCAAGAGATCAAAGAACCAACCCGAGAATGAATGGAAAACCTTTGAAAAATACACTTTCGAGGGTTTAATTTAAGTGAAAGAGTAACCCAAAAGGATTAGGTCAAGGTCCCGAGAGCTAAGCTTTTTGTTCTTTACTTTCGAGTTGGTTCTTTGATCGCTTGGAAGTGGATCGTTTTGGTAGATCCTAGTATCACAAATTAGGTCTTTCTTGGGTGGTTCACGTGACCCGAATTTTGGGGCAGGACAGATAGGTATTAGAGCTCTATGTTTGAATACCTAGGAGCCATGGAAAGAGATTGCATCACCTTGTGAGAAAAGTTGCATGTGCTTGACTTTCATGTGTTTTAAATGTTTTGATAGCATGAGAATGTTGTGTTGTACGTGGGCATAGAGGTTGAAACTTATTACTGATTTATCTTGCCTTAGGGCGTTTGTATTAACCAACTTGGAAGCGTAGTTAGAAATGCATTTGACCAATGTATTTTCTAGCAAGGAATCTGCATGGGTTACCCAAATTGACTTATCACTCTTGTTGGTACTCCTTGATACGTGGAGTTTATTTACATGATCTTGAATGGCTAAGTGTTAGCATGATTATGTGACATGTGCTAGTAATGACATGATGACTTATCACTCTTGTTTTCTTTCATACTTATTGGGGATGCTAATATTCTCCAAGGATCAGTAGACGGGGTAGATCTATTTTGCTAGATTGTGGGTTTCATCCGCTAGTTAGCTGAGGTTGTTAGGAGAAGGGCAAGAGTACCTGAGCCGAGGGCGACCGTTGCCATGCGTGAGTTCCAACGTCTTGACCCTCCTACCTTTGTCTGGGATCTCGATCCCAAAGTAGCCACGAAATGGCTAGAGCTCATGACTAGGATCTTAGACACGTTGTAGATAGTCGAGGATGACTCGAGGGTTGCTTTTGCTGCGTTCCAGCTGAGGGGTGACGCCCATGAGTGGTGAAAGTTTGCTAAAACTATTGTGGAGGGTACGTAGGTTGCTTTTACAAAATTTTTTTTAGAGAAACACTTTCCTGGGTCTTTTAGGGACATCTATAGGGAGGAGTTCTTTTTGCTCACCTAGGAGATGATGAGTGTTGTACAGTACAAGGCTAGGTTTAACAGTTTAGCTCGCTTTGCACAGGAATCCATGGGAACAGATGAGCTATGTTCAAGGAGGTTTGAGACCTACGATCGGGTAAAGAGTGGTAGGATTAAGACTACATGTTTTTATTGAATTGGTGGAATCTGCAATCACTCTTGAGAACACTTTGAATGAGACCCATATGGCTAGAAAGGCTAGAGCACCGTAAGGAGAAGCGAGTGCACAGTCAGGTGGACGCCGCAACAAGAGGCAAAGGTCGCCTGGTCACAGTTCTTATTCCATTGATTCATATCAATAGTTTTAAGCACTGACACCCTCGGTAGCTTTGTCGGGATGGTTGAAGAGGAGGGAGCTCATTTGTTATTAGTGTAGACAACCAGGATATCATGTGGTGGATTGCCCATTGAGAGGAAAACCTTAGAGTTCTATACATGTTCAGTCCCAGAGGAGAGGGCCACCAATACGCTTTGGGTGTGGTCAGCCGAGGCACTTTCGTAGAAATTGCCCCTAGGGAGGGAGTACATAGAGCATAGCAGGTGCACCACCGGTTCAATCGGAATAGGGACGACAAACTTATCCATAGCCACAGTAGTAGCTAGTAGCTCAGACTTCTAAGGTTGCATAAGGGGCCACTTCAGCTTAGTCAGTGCGACAGCCCACGACGCAGAGCTATGGTGGACAAGCCAAGAGACCGCAGGGGCAGGTATTTGCCGTCACTGATATGAGTTCTTCGAAGGCACCAGTTGTGTCTGATGCTTCAACGACTACTTTAGTCATCAGAGGTACTCTCTTAGTGTACCGTTCATGGGCTAGTGTTCTTATTGACAAGGGAGCATCGCATTTTGTTATCTCATCTGCTTTTACTTTTTTTTTGGAGTTGAAGATAGATACATTGGGTAACGCACTGTGTGTAGAGACCCCAGTTGGTGGAAACGTAGCGTTGGAATGAGTCTACAAATCTTGTGAGTTAGAGGTCGTCGGCCGCTATTTAGAGTTTGATTTTGTTAGCCCAATGGCTTTTTAATTAGATTTTGATAATTTTCATAATTTATTTTTTAAGAATAAATTGATTTAAAATGATAATATTTAATATTTTTAAAAAGTTAGTGTTGACACAAAATGACAATTGAGTTGACACTTTTAGCTATATAAGATGATTCATTTCTCAAATGGATTGATACTTAAGTATTTTAGAGTTTGATTTTGTTAGTCCAATGGCTTTTTAATTAGATTTTAATGATTTTTATAATTTATTTTTTAAGAATAAATTAATTTAAAAGGATAATATTTAATATTTTTAAAAAGATAGTGTTGGCACAAAATGTCAATTGAGTTGACACCTTTAGCCATATAAAATGACTCATTTCTCAAATGGATTGACACTTAAGTATTTTTAAATGAGAATATTTGTGTTAACCCTAATTAATATTTAAGTCACACTTTAAGTCAAAGAATACCTGAAGATCTCAAGTTTGTCAACACCTTTGAGAAAATGAGTTGACACATTAACATATTTATTGAAGATGTTTTAGGTATTGAACTTCGAGTAGACACAAATAAAAGTTGAGTCGACACAAAAGAGTCGAAACTCTTCACACTTAAAAACAGTCGACACAAACTAAGTTTGAGTCGACACCAAGTGTTTCGTCACTTTGGTTATCCGAAACTTTGAGTCGACACAAAAGTACCGAGACCACCTGCAGATTTTATAAGTCGATACAAATTGAAAACGAGTTGGCACAAATATATCGAGCCTGCTTGAAGATTTTTGAGTCGACACAGAAGTCCAAATGAGTCGACACAAAATCACTGGGAGTTCTTGCACTTTTTAGTGTCAACACCAAAGGCAATTTGAGTCAACACAAAAAGGCCCTCCCGAATAGCTGAAGAACAAAATGAGTCGACACCAAAACCATTTGTGTCGACACCATTGTATTGGTGAGAAGAATGCAGAAATAGTGTCGACAACTATAAAGATTTGAGTTGACCCAATCACTTGAAGAATTGTGCCCTAGAAGTTTTGTGTCGACTCAAAAGAAAATTTGTTGACACCTGCAACGAAATTCAAAATACGCGGCAAACTTTAACGGTTGAATTTTTGGCATTTAATGCTCTCACCTACCTCCAAAAGTCATGAAACTTTAAGAGTTTATATAAGGAGTTACTCATCAGCATTTAAAACATCTGGAGATCTATATTCACTATTATATTGCTTGATTCAAAGTTAAAACCCTTCAAACTCTCATTTATTGTTCATAACTCTTGCTTTTGTATCTCAGTTCTTTACTTCTCATTTATTGCCAGTTATTTCTATAAAGAGAGCGAGTGATACTCATTAAAATATCCCATTTATTGTATTCAAGAGTGAGTCACCCTTTGTCATTTGAGTAAGTAGGTAAATCTCATAAAAAAAACTCAAGAGATTAGAAGAAAAATAGGGGTGTATTTTTCGTAGGATCGTCTTGAAGTTGTAAAAAGTTTTGAATGCACCCGTAAGTATTCTACATTAGTGAAATTCTCAAAGAAAGTCTTGAAGAGTGTACGTAGACTTTGAAAAAGTCGAACCACTATAAATCTCGGTGTCTGGTTCATTTTCTCTATCATTAATCTCTTTAACATTTGCTTTACTTTATTCTTTGATTATACTTGCTTTAATTGTTTGCAATATTAAAAGGTTTTTGAAAAGATTTTAAAATTGTTATTATCATTTTAAGACCAAATTCACCCCCTTCTTGGGTTGCCTAAAACAAACAGATTTCATCATTCTCGATATGACCACGTTTTATATCATCCTAGAGATGGATTAGCTTACCACCTATCGTGCCTATATCGACCGTGATCGACGGAGGGTATCGATTTGTACACCTTAGGGTGATTATTTTTGTTTTGTGGGTGATCGGGACAATAGTTTAGTGTCCATGCCTGTTGTGGTGCGAAACTGAGAAAATCTTAATTTCATCTTTTTTCTCTCATTTTAGATGAGGCAGTGGGTGTTCGAGGAGAGTTTCCACCTGTAGTTTGTGACTACCTAGATGTCTTTTTTAACGATCTATTCAAGTTGCCACCGCCTCATGAGGTAGAGTTTTCTATCAATCTTATTCTGAGAGCCACTCGTATCTCAATGCCATCTTATTGTTTTGCACCAGTAGAGTTGCGTGAGCTTAATGTACAGCTTCAAGAATTGTTAAATATGTTATAGGCAAACTGCCAAGTTCATTGTTTTCTTAAGTTATTTTTCGATGAAAATAACTGGACGGACAATTGCCGAAATGAGCTACAGATAAAACTTTTAAATATCGAACGATCAAAATAAAATCCGTACCACCATAATTAATATAAAAGAATATCTTTTTGATCGATTCTCCAACTACGAATTTGATTCCCGAGTTAAAGTTCTGGTTAGACATTCTACTGTATTTTCTTATGCAATTCCTAAACATAGTGTGGGCTACGATCCTTCAAGAACTCGTACCGGTAGAACCTGGTTAACCTTACTCTTGAAGACGAGTTACAAATTTAATTTAGTTTACCCGCATATTTATAGGGCTACAGTAGGGACCTATGGAGTAATTATGACAAAGATTTCTAAAGTTACCCAGATACGTATCCAGTAATTTTCGTAATTAAGCAAACCTCTCAGCACTATCTATAATTATGAAAATTTTGCAGCGGTTTCTACAATTTTGATAAAATGCTAAATTACAGTTCACACCACTAAAAAACTGTAATTTTACTCTAAGTCATAATCTCAAGGCCATCTTGCATTGAGCTTCCGTTATTAAATATTTAACTCATCTTCCCACGTTAAGATTCTCGATACCCCCGATTAAATTTAATTACTGATAATTTAATTTAATCAGTATCTTTAAATTCTTTAAGCTATTTCTCGTAACTTATTTTACCGCCAGATAATCAAATCCACATGCAGGGTTTGGCCTAATCAAAACTTATAAGCTTCCTTAAAGGGGTATCGCCAATCCCAAAAAATTGAGATGTAAATTTTATCAATAATTAATATTCACCATATAATTAATACCATTATCCAACTTATTAATACTGCTAGCCAAATTGAGATGTAGAATATCGCACCTTCAAATGAATCAAAATAATAAATATTAAATATACGCAAATCAATAATTATTTCAAGATTAAGAATATAAGCACTCATAATAAACTTGAAGTATAAATTAATTTATATAGTCAGTATAAAATTAATTACCCCAATGTGTCCCATTCAATACACACAAAATGTATTAGCACAGAGAGTTGGAATAATAGACGACACTATTATCTGTTCTCCGTAATTAAGACATGCCTACTAAAATTCTGTGCTACAGTTGTACCGATAGTATGTCCATTTCTATCTAAACTGTGAACAAATACTTATATTCTGCAAGATCCTAAAATTTGTTCTTCTGTGTGGAAGCTGTACTCTACAGATCAGATTAAATACTGTACAAAATAAATGATATCTATTCAGAACATTAAAGAAATTATATTACATACATTACTCATTAAGATTCTCATAAAATAAAATACTAATTTTATTAAAAATAAAATTAAATACTAAAACCAAAAAAAAATCTATGATTTTCAGTATACAACCCTAACAATCTCTAACTTATACTCGAAATCATATTGCCAAACATCTGACTCTCATGCCCTCTACATGACTATCAAAAGTCTTAGCTGGTAAGTTTTTTGTAAAAGGATTTGCAAAGTTGTCTCCTAATGCAATCTTGGTCACAGTAATATCACCCTTCTGTACAATTTCTCGTATCAAGTAATACTTACGCTCAATGTGCTTTTATTTTTTGTGAACTCTTGGTTCTTTCGAGTTTGCAACTACTACGCTATTATCATAACAAAGTGTAATAGCCGACTAAACTAAATGGACCACATCTAGATCCAATAGGAAGTTCCTGAGCCAAACGGCCTCTTTGGCTCTTTAGAAGTTGCGACGTACTCGGCCTCTGTGGTGAAATCAGCAATGCAGGACTAGTTAATACTCCTCAAACTTATAGCTCCACCTCCCAAGGTAAGCACATATCCTGAGGTAGACTTACGAGAATCTTTGTCTAACTAAAAATCTAAGTCTATGTTCCCTAAAGGTACTAGACTGTCTGCCTAGTAAACTAATATATAATCTTTAGTCTTTTCAGGTACTTGATTATATTATTTACCGCAGTCCAATGCTCCTGCCCTGAATTAGACTGATATTTGCTAACCATGCTAACGACAAAGAAGATATCGAATCTAGTGTAAAGCATAACATATATTAGGTTTCCTACTGTCGAAGCATAAGGAACTACCATCATCTTTTCTATCTCATTAGGTGTTTTAGGATACTAATATTTGGATAGAGTGATTCCATGCATGAAAGGGAGAAATTCTTTCTTGGAATCTTGCATGCTAAAATGAGCAAAGATATCATCGATATACTCTGTTTGTGATAAGCCCAACATTCTTTATTTTTGATCTCGCACAAGCTGAATTCCTAAGATGCAATTGGCTTATCCCAAGTCCTTCATATCGAACTGTCTAGATAATCATATTTTTACCGTAGATAATGCCTCCACATCATTTTCGATGAGCAATATATTATTTACATAAAGTACTAGAAAGGTCTCCACACTTTCGTCACGCTTCTTGTCGACACAAGACTCATCTGAACTCTGAGCAAAACTATAAGACTTTATGGCTTGTTCAAACCGAGTATTCCAAGATCTCGATGCTTGCTTAAGTCCATAAATAGATCTCTTAATCTTGCACAACATGTATTCTTGGCCTTTTACTATGAAACCATCTGGTTATACTACATAGATACACTCATCAAGACTTCCATTAAGAAAAGCTGTCTTGACTTTCATTTGCCAAATTTTGTAATCGAAATGAGCAGTAATGGATATGAAAATCTTGGTAGACTTACGCATGACTACCGGCAAAAATATTTTCTCAAAATCGATCCCATCTTTCTGAGTGAATTCTTTTGCAACAAGCCTAACTTTGAAGGTTTCAACCTTCCTATCTACTCCTCTCTTTCTCTTGTAGATCCACTTGCATTCAATATATTTTATCTCTTCGGGTGGTTCTATAAGTTCTCAGACCTGATTAGAATACATATATTCTATCTCTGAATTTATAGCCTTTTGCAAAAAATCTATATTTTCGTCCTAAAGTGATTCATTCTAGTTATAGGGTTTGGTATCCAGCTCTGTCGAGATCTTGTTAAAAGACTCTCCCAAGAATATAAACCAATCTGATTGATGAACAACCCTCCCACTACGACGAGACACTAACTGTGTCTATGTACTAGCAGTAACACGCTGTGCAAAAATTTGAACCCTGTGCATTAGAACCTTGTTCATGAGTTACACCTGTCCTGATTCTCCCACTACGATGAGGCAATGTGATATCAGTAACTTGTGGTTTCTCTTCCGCTCTACTAGTATTTTCTCTTATTTCTTCCAGAACAATATTATTTTTGAGCCTGTGGTCCATAATATAATCCTCTTCCAAGAATTGGGCATTGGTGCTAACAAACGACTTTCTGATCCTTAGGATTATAAAATAGACCACCATTCATATTTAAATTTGAGGGTGTCTAGCACGTGTGCTGAAAGAGAGCACGGTTAAGTTGGAATTGAAGACAGAAGTCTGTTACCCTCAAATTTAAATATGTCTCGACTAGGTTTACGGCTGGTCGATAATTCTGTGGGAGTAGAAGGTACTGACTTGGAAGGTACCAAGTTCAGAATGTAAGGCGGTGTGTAACAATCCGGCTCAAACCTTAGTATTAGCGACAGATAGACAATAAGAATTTAGGTCGCTACATGAATAAGAAAAATCTTAAGTAACCTGAAACCCTAAATTTGACCAAAAAATCTTAAAAGTGACCAAATACTCAGAGGCAAAACTCTAACACTCAAAAAAGTTGCGCGATAGCTTAAATTAAGCAAATAACATAAAATATAAAATTAAAAATAAAAAATTCTCATAATTATGATAAAATGATCATTTTGCCCATAGTATAGTAAAGTCCTAAAAATTCAAAATTTGACATATGGATATCCAAAATTAGATATTTATACACAATTAATTAATAAAAGATTAAATAACAACAAAAATAACCAAATTATCCTTGCATGGCTGGCTACCTAGGGAAATGTGCCCAAAAGCTACTTTTTGCCTTTTTAAATTTAAAAATGAGAAAAAAAATATATAAATTATGCATTATTTTGATCTAATACATTTTATACAAGTAATATACATAATAATATAATAATATAGGTCAACTAAAATAAATAAATAATTATTTAAAGTCTCAACACAATAAATAAGTTAAAAAATCAATTCTAGTCAAACTAATTTAATTTAGCTCAAAAATCTACACCTATTTAATTAATTACTATCAAAATTATGATATATCATGAGAAGATTAAATTAATTATAAATACATTAATATAATAGTTTTTAGTAGGTTTAGATACCAGAAAGATATATAAAATTAATATTTTATGCATTTTTGGGCACAAAATGATACTAAAACTCAATTTAAAACCCTAAATTAATACAATTCAATTTTGGTCAGCCCCAAACCTGTCTTAGTCGACTTCCCATGCTGCCAAACCTGAAAATATTATCCTCAAGAGGACCACACCTCTCATGCACCCAATGAGATAAAAAAAATCAAATTAAAGCTTGTAATCATCATTAAAATCACTAACTAGATTTTCTATAAAAACGAAGACCCAAACACCCCATTCTCCTTCATGTGGTTCGGCTGAGAGGGTGAGAGAGAGGCTACAAAAAATATTCTAAGTGTTTTCAAAGAAGAAGAAGAAGAGAAGAAAAAAGAGAGAAGAAATGAGGAAGAAAAGTTCAAGGTGTGAGCATAAAAGCCAAGTTCATACTCCCTACAATCTCTTGAGCATCAAACAAGGTAAGTAAATTCTCTAAAATCTTCTGATATACTCTCATGAAATAGCACTCAATCCATTTCTATAATCAACCCAAAGAAAAAAAAAGTATAACTCAAAAACGCGTTGTAGGTATGAATAGTAGACTGTTTATATATGATCAAGCTTTGCATGTGCTTGCATGTGTATATTTTTGAGTTTTATGGTTTAAATATGTTATGAAGTTTTGGGTTGAAAGAGTTTATGATATGCATGCAAAGAAAATAAATAAAAAAAACTAACATAACATGAGCTAAGTCTTCAAAACTCTAAATAATCTGATTTTCTGGATAAGCGAACATTCTGCCACCAACTTTAAAACATCGCAACTAATTGTAGAAAAATGATCTTGAAGTAATTTTTTATTTTCAGAGCTAGATTTTTGAGTTTTCTTTCATACAAAATTGGTTTGAAGTGATTTCGTTGTGTAGAACTTCAGATATACTATTTTTTTGAAAAAGTCTCAGATTTTGACCACTATGAGATATAGACCTAAAAACCCTAAATTAGAGTGAGAACCGAGCTTAGGTCAAAATATACAACTTATAGATAGCACATTTATCCTTTGGCCCACCAAAAATGAACCAAATATATGATGTCTTGATAGGTGAAAACACTTTCTAAAGTCACTATTGAGATTCTGTGACTGACAGAGCCCTCTGTCACACATTTTTGTGAGACAAAAGCCCTATGATTTTAATTGCCAAATCTAAAAGTGGTAAATATGAAAAATGTAGCTAACATATTAAACTAAATACTGAGCAAAAATCATCCCAAAATACCCTCGTATGGTACCCCAATGATTTTGAGTATTCTCTATTAAAAACCTATTCTGCAGGCCTTTTTTAGACTAACTGAACCCTTTTTATAAATTAGCCAAAATCTCAAACTTTTTTCAAACAACTTGGTCGAGCACAAAACATGAAACCTATAGGGGACACCTTAAAATAAAACCTTGGCAAAAATCAGAGCCATAGCCCTTGAATTAATACCCCAAAACTGTGGCCAACAGAGGCCCAAATTTTGTGTTTTCTTCTGAAAAGTGCTGAACGGTTTTCACTTAAATAAAATAAATGACTTTTTTACCCTAGAAATTGACATTAGTGTTAAAAATGAAAGATGTAAGAAATATTTTTATCTAATTGGTGCTCAAAAATTAAAAATTAAATCCATGCCTAAGTATCTCAAAACACTACTGTAATTTTAAAATTGACAATTAAATACTTACTTAAAATTTGCTAGTACTTGAGTGGCATGTTACTTTATGGAACTTGAGTATGTGAATTTTATATGAACTTTGTGAGTAATTGGTGTATGAAAATGATAATTTTGATAAAGTGAACTGATGCCGATAGTTCGATTCTACGTCACATAAGTTGTGGTTATGCTTCACATGCCTCTACTTGATGCATTAGCAAGTTGTACCATGTGCCTTATCATATTTATATGCCATGCTATAATTAATTGCACACGAGAATCATATTGCACGTCATGAGCATTCCTACATTTTATCTTGGGTTATCGGAGTCCCTTTCGTACTTTCAAATTGGATTGGGTGACATGGAAATTATTCTTTCAGTGGTTGTGCATCTAGGGTGTCCCTAGTTGCCATATTTGAAATTGAATTGGAAAATTATTTATTATAAAAAAGGGGATTAGGCACCATAGGTTCGTCACTATCTTTAATTAGACTTTGGGTTGACGCCTAACAAGCATCCTAGTCCTTAATGTGGGATCGGTTAGCTTGGGATAAGGATAGGTAAAATTGGATAAAGGCTCGTCCCCACGTCGTTGCCATTGCGTAAAATGGCTAAGACATGTAGCCATAGCGAGGGTTTACCTTTCGCAATGAGGCGAGGATAGGCTAGGTGATTAATGTACCATCAAGTCTACTCTGTAATTTTTGGCGTGAAATTCATGATATTGTTCTGGAAGTACGTTGGGTTGGGCTACTGCATAACATTTATCTGCATCACGCACTCGCACAATTGTTCTTATATGTGCTTACCCGGTTGAAAATAATAAATTATCGATCTCTTTGTCCTTAAATTTGTATTGGGTATTATACGATATGTATTGTAGGATATTTTGTTGTGAGTCTGTTAGACGGTTTATAAAATTTGCTTCTAGGCTCCGGCTCATGACATTTGTGTCACAGGTGAAGAAGAAGAACCATTTGAAGAAGGCGAGTTCGTTGAAGAAGAAAATTTTGGGAAAGAGAGAGAGTGGCAGGAGCCAGCAGATCCTAATAGTGTTTCTTAAAGACGTAAGATATTTGCTTTTTGATCTTTTGTTCAGTTTTTCACGGACATATTGTAACTTTTGTTGAATTTTCTGGATGATTGTAATCATTAAGTGCTTTTAACAAATTCTGAACCATTAATGATGTAATAATTATCATATGTAATTATGAATGCTTGACTAGAATATTTCCCTTATTTATAGTTACGTATGTCCCGATGCGCTCGGAAGGACGGGGCGTCACAGTTGGTATCATAGCCTAGATTTAGTGAACCTTCAGGCCTTGGAAAATGGGAGATTGAGAGTTCTGTCACGTAGAAACTCTGTAGAATGTCTGTACTAATAATTTATCACATATAATTTTAACAACTTAAAATCTTTACCTTAGGATTTTCTCTATTTTTTCTTCTTAGGATGGCGTCCGACGAAGAGCCAGTTGGGGAACCATGGGCAGCACCATAACCTGAAAACTCAGATTCCGAAGAAGATCTGGAAGAAGACCCGAAGGAGATACCCGTAGAGGAGCAAGAACCTATTGACGCCGTTCCTTTAGTGTGGATTTTTTCAGAGGAATGGTAGGCCAATCCAGAAGATTAAGGTGATTAGATGGAGGCAGACGAAGAACTGAACGAGGAAGATTTCGATACTGATGATGAGGATGACGACGAAGAAGAAGTAGCAGTGGACTTCCCATATGATCAGTTTGAGGCACCTTTGCCTGAGTCCGATGAAGATGAGGTTATGGATACAGCCATCTACTACAGCCGCCCGGAGTTCCGGGGCTTCTATGTGGAGGATCGGGTGTTCGCCAGAATCTGCCCGGAACACATGTGTAAGTGGAGGAAACCAAAAACTTTTCCGCGATACATGGGGGACATGTTGACTATAGGATGGATGCAGCATCAGAGGCCAACGGACCAATAGACGAGAGAGGAATTATTGACCCGCATGATCTAGCCATTAACTTTGACAACCCCGAGACGTATCGAGAGACTCTAATTGCCATAACCTGGCTCAAACCCTAATATTAGTAATAGATAGACAATGAGAACTTAGGTCGCTACATGAACAAGAAAAATCCTAAGTAACCCGAAACCCTAAATTTGACCAAAAAATCCTAAAAGAGACCAAATACTCAGAGGTAAAGCCCTAACACTCAAAAAAAGTCTCGGGACAGCATAAATTAAGTAAATAAAATAAAATATAAAATTAAAAATTAAAAAATTCTCATAATTATGGTAAAATGATCATTTTGCCCATAGTACAGCAAAAAAGTTCTAAAAATCTAAAATTTGATACACAGACACCTAAAATTAGATATTTATACACAATTAATTAATAAAAAAATTAACAAAAAAAATAACCAAATTATCCTTGCATGGCCGGCCACCTAGGAAAATGTGCCCAAAAAATTTCTTTTTTACTTTTTAAGCTTAAAAATGAGAAAAAGATATATAAATTAAGAATTATTTTGACCTAATATTTTTTATAAAAGTAATATACATAATAATATAATAATATATATCAACAAAAATAAATAAATAATTAGTTAAATTCTCTACACAATATATAAGTCAAAAAGCCAATTATAGTAAACTAGCTTAATTTAGCTTAAAAGCGTACTCCTATTTAATTAATTACTATCAAAATTATAATAAATTAAGAAAAGACTAAATTAATTATAAATACATTAATATAATAGGTTTTAGTATGTTTAGATACCAAAAAGATACATAAAATTAATATTTTATTCATTATTTTGCCCAAAATGGTACTAAAACTCAATTTAAAATCCTAATTTAATACAATTCATTTTTCGTCTACCCCAAACCTGTGTTGGCCAACTTCCCATGCTGCCAAAACTGAAAATAACCACATCTCTCATGCACCCAATGAGATTAAAAAAAATCAAATTAAAGCTTGTAATCATCATTAAAATCACTAACCAAATTTTTTATAAAAACTAAGACCCAAACACCCCATTCTCCTTCGTTTGGTTCAGATGAGAGGGTGAGAGAGAGACTAAAAAAAATATTCTAAGTGTTTTTAAAGAAGAAGGAGAGATGAAAAAAGAGGAAAGAAAGAAGGAGGAACAAAAGTTCAAGGTGTGAAGATAAAAGTCAAGTCCATACTCTCTACAATCTCTTGAGCATCAAACAAGGTAAATAAATTTCCTAAAACCTTCTGATATACTCTCATGAAAGAGCCCTCAATCTATCTCTATAATCAACCCTAAGAAAAAAAACAAAGTATAACTCAAAAAGGCGTTGTAGGTATGAATAGTGGACTGTTTATGTATGATCAAGCTTTGCATATACTTGCATGTCTATATTTTTTAGTTTTATGGCTTAAATATGTTCTGGAGTTTTGGTTTGAAAGAGTTTATGACATGCATGCAAAGAAAATACATAAAAAAAATTAATATAACATGAGCTAAGTCTTCAAAATCCTAAATAACTTGATTTTCTAGACATGATAATATTTTTCCACTAACTTTAAAACATCACAACTAATTATAGAAAAATGATCTTAAAGTTATTTTTGTGTCCAGAGCTAGAGGTTTGAGTTTTCTTTCATAAAAAATTGGTTTCAAGTGATTTTGTTGGGTAGAACTTCAGATATACTATTTTTTTCAAATAGTCTCAGATTTTGACCACTCTAAGGTATAGACCTAAAAATTTCAAGTTAGAGTGAGAACCGAACTTAGGTCAAAACATAAAACATGTAGATAACACATTTATCCTACTTTTCGCCAAATATGAACCAATAATATGAAGTCTTGATAGGTCAAAATACTTCCCAAAGTAACTATTAAGATTTAGTGACTGATAGAGCTCTCTGTCACACATTTTTATGCGATCAAAATCCTAAGTTTTCAATAGCCAAATCCAAGAGTGGTAAACATGAAAAATGTAGCTAAGATATTAAACTAAATACTGAACAACAATTAGCCCAAAATACTCTCTGATGGTACCCCAAAAGTTTCGAGCATTCTCTGTTGAAAACTTATTCTACAAACCTTTTTTAGACTGACTGAACCCTTTTAATAAATTAGCCAAAATCTCAAACTTTTTCCAAACAACTTGCCTGAGTACAAAACATGAAACTTGTAGGGAATACCTTAAAATAAAACCTCTCCAATCAGAGGCCTAGCCCTTGAATTGATGCCCCAAAATTGGGGCCAGCAAAGGCCCAAATTCTGTATTTTTCTCTGAAAAGTGCTGAACGATTTTTACTTAAATAAAATAAATGACCCTTTTACCCTAGGAATTGACCTTAGTGTTAAACATTAAAGATGTAAGATATATTTTTATCTAACTAGTGTTCAAAAATTAGAAATTAAATCCATGCCTATGTATCTCAAAACGCTGCTGTAATTTTAAAATTGACAATTAAATACTTACCTAAAATTTGCAAAGTACTTGAGTGGCATGTTACTTTATGGAACTTTGGTATGTGAACTTTATATGAACTCGTGAGTAATCGGTGTATGAAAATAATAATTTTGATGAAGTAACTCTTGTCAATAGTTCAATTCTACGTCACATAAATTATGGTTATGCTTCGCATACTTGTACTTGATGTTTTAGCAAGTTGTACCCAGTGTCATATCTTATTTATATGCCATGCTATAATTAATTGCACACGAGAATAATATTGCACGACATGAGCATTCTTACATTTCATCTTGGGTTATCGGAGTCCCTTTCGTACATTTCATATTGGGTTGAGTGACATGAAAATCATTCTTTTAGTGGTTGTGGATTTAGAACGTCCCTAGTTTCCATATTTGAAATTGAATTGGGAGATTATTTATTATAAAAAAGGGGATTAGGCACCATGGGTTCGTCACTAGCTTCAATTAGACTTTGGGTTGTGGCCTAATGAGCATCTTGGTCTTTAATGTGGGATCGGTTGGCCTCGGATAAGGATGAGTAAAATTGGATAAAGGCCCGCCCCCATGCCATTTCTATTGCGCAAAACGGATAAGGCATGTAGGCATAGCGAGGGTTTACCTTTCGCAAAGAGGCGAGGATAGGTTAGGTGATCAATGTACCATCAAGTCTACTCTGTAATTTTCGGTGTGAAATTTATGATATTGTTATGGAAGTACGTTGGGTTGGGCTACTCCATTGCATTAATCTGCATCACACGCTCACACAATTGTTCTTATATGTGTTTGCCCTGTTGAAAATGATAAATTGTCTATCTCTTTGCCCTTAAATTTGTATTGGGTATTATACAATATGTATTGTAGGGTATTTTATTGTGAGTCTATTAGACGATTTAGAAAATTTATTTTTAGGCTTCGGCTTATGGCATTCGTGCCACAAGTGAAGCAGAAGAATCATTTGAAGAAGGTGGGTTTGTTGAAGAATAAGATTTTGGGGAAGAGAGAGAGTGGCAGGAGCCAATAGATCCCAACAGTGCCGCTTGAAGACGTAGGATATTTGCTTTTTGATCTTTTGTTCAGTTTTTCACGGACATATTACAACTTTTGTTGAATTTTTTGGATGACTGTAATT
Source organism: Heliamphora exappendiculata (assembly GCA_034768845.1). Classification (NCBI taxonomy): domain Eukaryota; kingdom Viridiplantae; phylum Streptophyta; class Magnoliopsida; order Ericales; family Sarraceniaceae; genus Heliamphora; species Heliamphora exappendiculata. The sequence goes on along the minus strand of JAOTRH010048101.1, from coordinate 27,858 downwards.
ATAAGTACTTTGAACAAATTCTGAACCGTTAATGATGTAGTAATTATCATATGTAATTATGAATGCTCGGTTAGAATATTTCTCTTATTTATAGTTACGTATGTCCTGACGTGCCCAAAAAAGATGGGGCGTCATACGCTGTCTCTAATGCAAGTTTCCAAAATGAATTGGGTAAACGTGAATAACTTATTATGGACCTTACCATCTTTATAAGAGTCCTATTCTTTTTTTCTGCTACACTATTCTGCTGTGGAGTACCCAGTGTAGTCAACTGGAATATAATCCCTTCTGATGATAAGTAGTTCCTAAATTCTACAAAGAGGTATTCTCCACCACGGTCGGATCACAGTAATTTGATATTTTTACCAAGATGCTTCTCCGCCTCCGCCTTGAATTCTTTAAATTTTTAAAAGTATTCAGACTTACGGTGCATCAGGTAAATGTATTCATACCTTGTGTAGTTATTAATGAAACTGACGAATTACTCAAAGCCACCTCAGGCCCAGATTGTCATAGGACCACACAAATCAGAGTGAACCAATTCCAATAGTTCTTTAGTTCTATAGCCTTTTGTCAAAAGGGCCTCTTGGTCATCTTACCCTCTAAGCAGGATTCACAGACTAGAAGCGCCTCCACTTTCAATAAACTCAAAGGTCCATCTTCCATCAGTCTATTTATCTATTTTAGATTAATATGACCCAAGCATAAGTGCCAAAGAAACATTTGGTTCATTAAAGAATAAAACTTTTTCTTATATGGTAAATTAGATATGTTATTCAATTCAGTTAGTTGCAGCGTAGGAGAGATAGGAGATACGACATATAGATCAACTACTAATGTACCAGAATAAATAAAATATTTATTTTTCTTTATAACCACAGAGTCATCAAAATGAACAGAATATTTATCATTTATTAAACTAAAAATCGAAATTAAATTTATTCTAATCAAAGGTACATAAAGAAAATCTTTTATAAATAAAATTTTATCTCTACTAAAATTGAGAGTAATATTTCCTATTACAACTGCTGCCACCCTTGTATTATTGCCCATATGTAAGTATATTTTCTCATTACTAAGCTGCTTGACTTTTTAGAACCCCTGTAAAGAATTGCAAACATGATTAGTGACTCCCGCATCTACACATCAGGTACTGGTAGATAACGCCGCTAAACATATTTTAACCACAAGTGAATTGAAATTACCTGGTTTGTTTTGCTTACTGAGAAAAACTAGATACTATTTTTTTCAATGCCCAAACTAGTTACAGTGATAACACTTGCCTCTCGGATTCTTCACACCAATTTTTGGTCCCTTAACTGCTTTTGGACCTGTGCATGCCTGTGTTTAAACTTTTTTCTTCTTCTTGCCTTTCGAATTAGAGGAAGAACCTTCTTCAACCACATACACAAAACCTATCTTTCTAAGAATACCCTCAATTGCTTAAAGTTCTTTAAGAAGTTTTTTTCAATGAAAAGCTGAGCTTGTTCATGGTATAGTTCAGGCAGAACTGCTTAAAGCTATCAGGTAGTGACTAGAGTATGATATCGACCTGGGCTTCCCAGTCAATTTCAGTTTCTAGGATCTCCAGTTCATTCAGAAGACTGATAATCTTCATAACATGATCCCTAATTGGGGTGCCTTCAGCCATGTTTGCATTCATTAAAGATTTCATGGCCACTTTTCTAGCAGCACAATTTTGATCCCCAAACATTTCTTTGAGATTCATAATCATAGCATAGGCACTAGGCATAGACTGATGCTGATGCTGCAAAATATTTGACATGAAAGCTAAAATGTAACAGTGAGCTATCTGATCAGCTTTTTGCCACTTCTGATGGGCTTGAATTTCTTATTTGGTCGCCCCTACATCTGGTACTGATGGACATATCTCAGTTTACACAAATTTATAGTTCTCAGCAGTTAAGAGAATGTTTAAATTTCTTTTCCAGTCAACATACTTTGATCTCGTAAGTTTATTTTATGAGTATAGACGCTAGAGTATTGAAATTCATTTTATTTATGAGAATCACATAATTAAAAATAACTGTTAATTATGATGAGCAAAATTTTAAATTTATTTTAATTTGGTTCCATCAACCATTTAAAAAGAAATTCGCCAACCGCCTGGTACCCTGTGAATAGCATGTCTCGATAGGAGGGATGTCTATGATCCATCGTTTGCTCAGACAGGCTAATTCCTATTAATTTTACTATCTAGGCAACTGATCCTACCAAGTAAAATTAAATAGATAAGATAGTTTCGATCCAGTAAATAATAGCAGTGACTCAGATAGAGAGGATACTAATTATTTACAGCTAAATGTTAACAGCCACTTAATCCCAAATCAATGGCTTCACAATAAACCCTTTCAGATAGAGAAGTGATCTACACTAATAATTATCCAAAATTATCCCTAAATAAGATTTGTACTAGTGATACCGCAATTAATCTGTCCGATGGGGAGAAAGACCATACTGCCAACATGTAGGATTTAATTACATCGGCCACAAACTGGTAATGAAGATCGCGGGATTTATCTGTGAATAAATTCTCTCTCTCACTTATATTTTTAAAATATTTTTTAGGGTTATAAAAATTTATTTAATTAAAATAAATTTATTAATTTAAAACACCACACAATCTGAAACAGTCCAAAACTTCTTTTCATGTGCACAATTTCAAAGATTCTGATTTGCCAAATCATCTTTTTGTGTTTTAATGGGTAACAAATAAAATTTGATGAATGTACAGTTTTTTCTTCAGATTTTTAGCTAAGGTAGCGAATAAAGGCATTCAATTATTTTATCTAATGTTATACATTTTTAAAAAAATGATAATTTATTTAGATTAAACATTTATTTATTTAATTCAAATTCAAAATTAATTTTTTCGTTTTTTTAAGATATCCGATTTAATAAAAAAATCATCTTAAACGTGATATTTTGTTAAAAATAAAATATCTAATATTTTTTCATTTAATTAAAATTTTTTAATTTAAAAAAACATAATTTTATTTATTTTTACAAAATATTTAATTAAAATTAAAATTTTTAAATTAATTAAATTAACAGAAAAATATAAAATAGATATACATCGTTTACACAGTTCATAAGAATGTAAATGTAAGATATGTATATATCTCACTTTTATGATCAAATCGAAATTCTAAAGAGTTTTAGTATCTTATTTTGAAAATAAGTTGTAATAATTCTTTTTCGAATTAGTTTCTTACATCCCGATTGTATCAGAACTCTCTGATTTGTAGTGATATACAAATATATCACATCTGAAACAAAACATATCAAAAAAGTTGAGCCAAGACGTCCCGGACCAACCACCACCACCTCCGGCCACCAGCACTGCCAGCGCTACACGATGCCGCCAGCTTCAGGCAGCTTTTGTCACCTCCTCCATACTCCTTTTTCGACGTCGTTCTTTTTAAAAAATAGCTCTTGAAAAATACTATTTTTTTGTAAAAAAATAGAACGAATACAGCCCGAAAAATAGCCATTGAAAAGCCTCGAAACAAGTTGTCGCTGCCCTTAGCGCCGCCGCCTGCTGTCCGCCGCTTGTTTGGGCTTTTTCCATGGTGCTTTTGCTCCTATTTTTTTTAAAAATAGCACTGATATCCAGAAATATATTTCTTCGAATGCCTCGAAAATAGTTCCAAAAAACCTTCAAAAACAGCTTCGAGCAGCCGCTTGTTGCACCGCCAATGGCCGCCGCATGTTTGGTTTTTCGGCCACTGTTTTAAGCTATTTTTAACTGTTTTAAGGCCTATTTTATTTTTATTTTATACCTAAAAATTGCTCAATACTTGTTCAAAAAGATACATAGAAAAATCATCAAAAAATAGCCCAAAGGCTGTCGCTGCCGGTGGTTTTTTTTCAGCCTGTTTTTGCTATTTTTAAGCCATTTTTGTTATTATTTTTAATGTATAAAATTTGCAAAAAAGTTGTCAAAAAAAATATTTCAAAACGGTACAAAATCCACTGCGATTTGTTGCCCAAAACACCTGAAACTACTGCTGGTGCTGCCGCCTATTCCTCGTGTTCTTGAATATTCAACTTGTTCTTAAATATTCTAACTAATATTTAAAAAAATAATAGCTATTACATCGAAAACCTATGTCACGTAGGCCCACATTCGATCTAAAAAAAACTTATACTATTACGACCAACTTTCGTGATTAAAACAAATTATAATCAACATCCAAACCATTCAATCAAACATAAAAATAATGATGACAACAAAATCAGGATTAGAACGCTCGCAAAACAGAGTTAGCATAGTTCTAAATCTACCCAGCCCCTCAATAAAGCGTAAATAAAAAAATAAAACTGCTCTGATACCAATTATTGGAGGCAAACTACCAATATCATTATTTTTGTAAGCGATTTTTTGATGAAAATAACTGGATGGGCAATAGCAGAAACATGCTCCAGATACAACTTTTTTATGTAGAACGATCAAAATAAAACTCGTACCACCACAGTTAATATAAAAGAATACATTTTTGGTCGATTATCCAAGTTCGAATTTGATTCCCAAGTTGAAACTCTGGTCAGACCTTCTACTGTATTCCCTTATGCGATTCCCGAACGTAGTATAGGTTACGATCCTTTAAGAACTCGTACCGGCAGAACTTGGTCAACCTTAGTCTTGAAGACAAGTTTTGAATTTGGTTCAGCCTACCCGCATATTTATAGGGCTACAGTAGGGACCTGTGGAGTAATTATGAAAAAAACTTCAAGTGTAACCCAAATACGTATCCAGTGATTTTCGCAATTAAGCAAACCTCTCAGCGGTATCTGTAATTATGAAAACCTTGCTCCAACAATCTTAAGACCATAATCTAAGCCATAATCTTAAGACCATCTTGCATTGATAGGGCTACACCACTAAAGAATTGTAATTGCACTCTAAGCCATAATCTTAAGACCATATTGAATTGAGCTCATGTTATTAAATGTTTAACTCATCTCTTCATGTTAAGATTCTCGATACCCGTCAATTAAATTTAATTACTGACAATTTAATTTAATCGGTATCGTTAAATTCCTTAAGCTTTTCCGCTTAACTTATTTGACCGCTAGATAATCAAATCTACTTGCAAGGTTTGGCACGGTCAAAACTTATAAGCTTCCTTAGGGGGGTATCGTCAATCACGAACAATCGAGACGTGAATTCCATCAATAATTAATATTCACTATATAATTAATACTGCTATTCAACTCACCAAGAATATAGACCCATATAAGATTGCACCCTCTAATGAATCAAAATAACAAATACAAAATATACACAAATTAATAATTATTTCAGAATTAAGAGTATAAGCACTCTAATAATAATCTTGGAGTGTGAATTAATTTATATAGTTAGTATAAAATTAATTATCCCAATGTGTTCTGTTCAATACACACAAAATGTATTAGCACAGAGAATCAGAATAATAGACGACGCTATTATCTATTTTTCGTAACCAAGACAGGACTACTAAAATTCTGTACTACAGTCGTACCGATGGTATGTCTATTTTCATCTAAACTGTGAACAAATACTTATATTTTGTAATAACCTAAAATCTGGTCTTCTGTGTGTAAGCCATACTTTACACACCAGATTAAATACTATACAGAATAAAGGACATTATGCATAATATTAAAAAAATGATATTGCATACATTGCTCATTATGATTCTCATAAAATGAAAAATTAATTTTGTTAAAATAAAATTATAAACTAAAAATAAAATAAAATCCATGATTTTTAGTATACAACCCTAACAAAATAAGGGGTTTGTATGCCCGAGTACATCCCCGTGAGGAGCTACGGTCTTGTTTGCCTAAAAAAAGGATGGGTCCTTGAGGTTATGCATGTTGGAGGCAAACTGTAAAGATTATTGATTTGAATATAATTTTTTTAATAAAAAAATAATGAATGGGCAATCGCCGAAACAGACTCTAATTTAAAACTTTTTGATGTTGAACGATTAAAATAAAACTCATACTCCCAAAGTTAGATTCGGGATTATACATTTCGATATCTAATAGAATAATTTCGGTTACTACAATAACCACGAATGTGAATCCTTCGAATTGAAACCCCAATCAAGCCTTCTACTGCATTCTTGGATGCGAGTCACGAACGTAAAGTGGGGTACGATCTATCATGATCTTGAACATGCTAATCTAACCACCTAGAATTTACATGGAAATCATAATTCAATAATGTATGGAATGTGGGCTAGGGTTAGCATAACCCCATATATTTAGGGCTACAACAGGGACCTGTGAAATAAATATGATTTAAGCTTCTAATATAATTATGAAAACTTGCCTTCCCCTAAGACAATTTCATAAAAACATAAATTATAATTCATACCACTAATGAATCATAATTGCACTCTCAGCCACATTCTCAAAACTGATTATTCGAGTTCCTGTTATTAAATGTTTAACTCATCTCTCCACATTAAGATTATCGATACCCGCCAATTAAATTTAATTACTGACAATTTAATTTAATCAACTTCTTAAAATTTCTTAAACCCTTTCGCTTAACTTATTTGACGACTGGATAATTAAATTCACCTGCAGAGTTTGGCCTGGTCAAAATTTATAAGCTTTCTTAAGGGAATATCGTCAATCTCGAACAATCAGGACGTGGATTCCATCAATAATTAATATTCGTTATATATTTAATACTGCTATCCAACTTAGTAGGAATATTGACGTATAAAAGATCGCACCCTCTAATGAATTAAAACAACAAATACTAAATATATGCGAATAATAATTATTTCGATATTAAGAGTGTAAGCACTCATAATCACCTTAGGGTGTAAATTAATTTATATAGTCAGTATGAAATTAATTATCCCAATTGGTCCTGTTCAATACGCAAAGTGTACAAGTACAGAGAGTCGGAATAACAGCGATACTATTATTTGTTCCCCGTAACCATGATAGACTTACTAAAACTCTGTGCTACAGTCGTATCGATAGTTTGTTTAATTCAATCTAAACTGTGAATCGTAAACTTATATTCTGCAAGAACCTATAATCTGGTATTCTACGTACAAACCGTACTCTACACACTAGATTAAATACTGTATAAAATAAAAGACATCCATACATAACATTAAAGAAATGATATCACATACATTACTCGTTAAAATTCTTATAAAATAAAAAATAATTTTATAAAATGATAAAGTAAAATACTAAAATCAAAAAAATTCATGGTATCTTAGAATATAACCCTAACAATCTTGCACTTATACTCAGAATTATACTGCCACATATCTGACTCTCATGCCTTTTACATGACTATCAAAAGTCTTAGCCGGTAGACTCTTTGCAAAAGAATTACAAGGTTGTCTCTTGATATAATTTTGGTCACAGCAACATTACCTATCTGTACAATTTCTCATATCAAGTGATATTTACGCTCAATGTGCTTTCCTTTTTTGTGGACTCTTGGCTCCTTCAAGTTTGCAACCGCTTCGCTATTGTCACAATAAAGTGTAATAGCCGACTAAATTGAAGGCACCATATCTAGATTCTTGAGTCAAACGGCCTTCTTGGCTACTTCAAAAACTGCCACGTACTCAACCTCCGTGGTGGAATCAGCAATGCAGGACAGCTTGGTACTCCTCTAACTTATAGCTCCACCTCCCTAGGTAAAGCATATTTTGATGTAGATTTACGATAATTTTTATTTGACTAGAAGTACGAGTCTGTGTATCCCAAATGTACTAGACTATCTGTCTGGTAAACTAATATATAGTCCCTTTCAGGTACTTGATTATATTCTTTACTGTAGTCAAATCTTCCTGCCCTAGGTTAGACTGATATCTATTAACCATGCCAATGGCAAGATAGATGTTGGATTTAGTACAAAATAATGCATATATTAGGCTTCCTACTGCCGAAATATAAGGAACTATTTTCATATTTTCTATCTCATTAGGTATCTTAGGACACTGATCCTTAGATAAAGTGATTCCATGCCTGAAAGGGAGAAACCCTTTCTTGAAATCCTGTATACTAAAACGAGTAAGGATGTCATCGATATACATTGCTTGTGATAAGCCCAATATCCTTTATTTTTGATCTCGTAAAAGCTTAATCCCAAGGATATGACTGGCTTCTCCCAAGTTATTCATATCGAACTGTCCAGATAACTATATTTTTACTGAAGATAACACCCCAACATCATTTTCGATGAGCAACATATCATCTACATAAAGTACTAAAAAGATCACCACGCTTTTGTCATGCTTTTTGTACACACATGACTCATCTAGACTTTAATCAAAATTATAAGACTTTATAGCTTGATCAAATCGAGTATTCTAAGACCTCGATATCTGCTTAAGTTCATAAATGGAACTCTTAAGCCTGCACAACATGTGCTCCTGGCCCTTTGCTATGAAACCGTTTGGTTGTGCTATATAAATACACTCGTCAAGACTTCTATTAAGGAAATTGTCTTGACATCTATTCTCTAAATTTGGTAATTAAAATGAGCCGTAATGGATAAGAGAATCCGGATATACTTAAGCATGGTTACTAGCGAAAGAAAAGGTTTTCTCATAATCGATCCCTTCTTTCTGAGTAAACCATTTTGCAACAAGCCTAATTTTGAAGGTTTCTACCTTCTCGTCTGCTCCTCTCTTTCTCTTGTAGATCCACTTGCATCCGATAGATTTTATCCTTTTAGGTGGTTCTACAAGTTTCTAGACCTAATTAGAATACATAGATTTCATCTCTAAATTCATAGTCTTTGCTAAAGATCTGCATCTTTTTTCTGGGTTGTTTCGTTGTAGTTACATGGTTCAGTATCTAGTTCTATCGGAATCCTGTCAAAAGACTCTCGTAAGAATATATATTGATCGGGTTGATAAACAACCTTTCTACTACGATGAGACACTACCTGCGTCTATGTACTAGTAGTAACGCACTATGCAGAATTTGAATCCTGTGCACTATTACCCACATGCTCCTCTGGCATGTTAATGGCAGCACCCTAATTGGATTCAGGATCTGCACCTGTCCCGATAATTCTCCCACTACGACGAGGCAATGGGATATGAGTGATTTGTGGTTTCTCTTCTATTCTACTGGTATTTTCTCTTAATTCTTTCAGAACAATTTTATTTTTGGGCTTGTGGTCCATAATATAATTCTCCGTTTAGAATCGAGTGTTGGTGTTAACAATGACCTTCTGATCCTTATGATTATAAAATAAACCACTATTCGTTCATTTGGAATCTCCGACAAAGAAACAGACTTCTGTCCTTGGTTCCAACTTACCCATGTTCCCTTTCAGCACATGTATTGGACAACTCCAAATCTGAATATGTCTCAGACTAGGCTTACGTCTGATCCACAATTCTACATGAGTAGAAAATATTGACTTAGAAGGTATCAAGTTTAGAATATAAATCGTTATCTCTAATGCAAGTCTCCAAAATGAATCGGGTAATTCTGAATAACTCATCATCGACCTTATCATCTCCAGAAGAATCATATTCATTCTTTCTGCTACACCATTCTGCTGCGGAGTACCCGGTGCAATCAACTGAGATATAATCTCTTCTAACGACATGCAGCCCCTAAACTCTCCAAAAAGGTACTTGCCACCATGGTCGGATCGTAGTGATTTGATATTTTTACCCAGATGCTTTTTCGCTTTCGCTTGAAATTCTTTCAATTTCTCAAAGCATCCAAACTTACGGTGCATTAAATAAATATATTCATACATTGAGTAGTCATCAATAAAACTGATGAATTACTCAAAGTCACCTCTAGACCAAATAGTTATAGGACCACACACATTTGAGTGAACCAGTTCCAATAGTTTTTTTAGCTCTATAGCATTTGGCAAAAAAGGGTCTCTAGGTCATTTTTCCCTCTAAGCAGGACTCACGGACTGAAAGTGCCTCCATTTTCAATGAACTCAAATGTCTATTTTCTACCAATCTATTTTTCTTTTTTAGATTAATATGACCCAAGCGTAAGTGCCAAATAAACGTTTGGTTTATTAAAGAATGATCTTTTCTCTTAGATGGTAAATTATATGTATTATTCAATTCAGTTAGTTGTAATGTAGGAGAGAAAAGAAATATAACATATAAATCATCCACCAATATTTCAAAATAAATAAAATATTTATTTTTCTTAATATCCATAGAGTCATTAAAATGAACAGAATATTTGTTATTCGCCAAATTAAAAACTAAAATTAAATTTCTTCTAATAAAAGGTACATAAAGATAATCTTTTAAAAGTAAAACCCTATTTTTACTTAAACTGAGAGTGACATCTCCTACTGCAACTGCTGCCACCATTGTATTATTGCCCATATGTTGGTAAATTTTTCCATTACTGAGTTGCTTGATTTTTTAGAACTCTTGCAAAGAATTACAGACATGATTAATGACTCTCGTATCTACACATCAAGTACCAGTAGATAATACCACTAAACATATTTCAACCACTAGTGAACAGAAATTACCTTGCTTGTTCTGCTTACTGAGAAAAATTGGACACTACTTTTTCCAATGCCCCAACTGGTTATAGTGATAGCACTTGCCTCTCGGCTTTTTCACACTAGCTTTTTGCCCCTTAGCTACTTTTGGACCTGTGTCTCCTTGTTTATAAATTTTTTTCTTCTTCTTACCTTTCGGCTTAAAGGAAGAACCGTTTTTAACCATATGCATAGTACTTGATTTTCTAAGAACACCTTCAGCTGCTTGAAGTTCTTTAAGAAGTTCTGCCAATGAAATGCTGAGCTTATCCATGAAATAATTTAGGCAAAACTGCTTAAAGCTATCAAACAGCGATTGGAGTATAATATTGACTTGGATTTTCCCGTCAATCTCAACTTCTACGATCTCCAATTCATTCAGAAGACTTATCATCTTCATAGTATGATCCCTAACTAGGGTGCCTTCAGTTATGCTTGTATTCATTAGAGATTTCATGGCCACCCGCCTAGTAGCACGAGTTTGATCCCCAAATATTTCTTTGAGGTTCACAATCATGTTATAGACACTGGAATAAGCTGATGCTGATACTGCAATACATTTGACATAGAAGCCAAAATATAATAGCGAGCCATCTGCACAACTTTCTGCCACTTCTGATAAGTTCGAATTTTCTGTTCGATCGCCCCCTCATCAGGTACTGGTGGATAAATCTCAGATAATACAAATTTATAGTCCTCGGCAGTTAAGACAATATCTAAGTTTCTTTTCCAGTTTATATAATTTGGTCCCGTTAGTTAGTTTTCTTTGAGTAAAGTCGCGAGTGGATTGAAAGTCATTTTAATTATCAAAATCACATAATTAAAAATTATTAATTATGACGAGCAAAAATCTTGAATTTTATTTTAAATTTTCTCCCCTTACCATTTAAAAAAAATTCGCCAGCAACCTGGTACTCTGTGAATAGCATGCCTCGATGGAAGAACGTCTATTATCCATCGTTTGTCCAGACAGGCTAACTCCTATTAATTTTATTATTTAGGTAACAGACCGTGCTAAGTAAAATTAAATAACTGTCGTAGTTTCGGTCCAATAAATAATAACAGTGACTTAGATCGAGAGGATACTATTATTTACAGTTAATTGTTAATTACCACATATTCCTGAATCAATCACTTCGTAATGAATCTTTTAGACGGAGAAGTGATTCACATTAACAATTATTCAGAATTATCTATGAAGGAGGTTCGTACCGGCGATACCGCAATTAACTCTGTCCAATAGAGAGAGAGGCATTGTTGCCAACACGCAGAATTAATTATATCACCTACGAACTAGTGATGGAGAATGCGAAATTTATCTATGAATAAATTCTCTCTCTCACTTAGTTTTTAAAAAAAAATATTTTTAGGGTTATAAAACTGTTTAGTTAAAATAAATTTATTAATTTTGAAAAACCACGTGATCTGAAAGATTTTGATTTTTTCAAACCATCTTTTTGTGTTTTAATGTGTAACAAATAAAATATTCTAAAATTTTTATTTTTTAAAAAATTATTTTTAAATCAAATCAAGAATCTAATTTCATTTTTCAAGTTACACATTTTTCCAAAAAATAATAATTTATTAAAATTAAACTATTCCTTTTAATTAATTCAAAATTCATAATTAATTTTTACGTTTTGCCAAGACATTTGATTTTAAAAAAAAATCATCTTAAATGTGTTATTTTGTAACAAAATAAAATATCTAAAATTTTCTAAAATAAATTAATTTTAATCAAGGAAAATTTAATTTTATTGTTTCTTTACAAAAATTAATTAAAATCAAATTTTTTCAAATTAATTAAAATAAATAAAAAATAAAAAATAAAAATATATATCATCCACGCAGTTAAATAATATAAATTCAAGATATATATGTCATGATTTTATGATCGAATCGAAACTCTATCGAGTTTCATCTTCCTGTTAAACAATAAGCTTGAAATCATCCAATCTCATCAGAATCAGCTTCCCAGCATCTGAAAACTGTTAGGAATTTTCGTAATACAGTGTTATAATTATACAACACCACCTGAGTCTTAAAACCACCAAAATAGCTGGCCATAATAGCTCATCCATCAGCCACTCCCGGTGCCGCCCAAGCCGCCGCCTTCGAGCGTCTTTTGCCGTCTCATCCAACCTCTGTTTTTGCCTTGATTTTTTTTATAAAATAGCTCACAAAATATGCTATTTTTTGTATAAAAAAAATAGAACGAAAACAACCCTGAAAACTTCTTTCGATGAGGGTCGAACATCCCCTACCGCCGCCGCTGCTTTTTGCTGCTCCTTTTGTGGTTGTTTCGGCTCCAGTTTCTTGCTGTTTATAGCACTAATATATAGCCATATAATTCCCTAAAAATTACCCCCAAAACTGTCCCAAAAAAGCATCAAAACAACTCCCGAAAATAGACCCGCTGTCGCTACTACTGCTTTTTGTGCCACTTTTTGCGGCTGTTTTTCACAACTATTTAGACTATTTTTCATCCAAATTTTACTACTATTTTATGCCTAGAAATTTTCTAAAAAATAATTTCAAAAACACCTCAAAAAACTACCAAAAACGGCTCGAACCGCCGCCGCCGAAGGCACCACAAGTGGGGTTGTTTCGTCCTATTTTTTTTTCTTTTTTTTTTTTGTGTTTTTGAAAACTATTTTGATGTTGTTTTTTAAGCCTAGAAACTCCAAAAAACTTGTTGAAAAATCTATCACAAAATTTATGAAAAAACCACTGCGATCCGTGACTCGAAACATCTGAAACCACCGTTGGTGTCGCCGGTGCTTGTTATTTGTGTTCTTCGTGTATTCAAACATGTTCTTACATATATTGAATAATATCTAAAGAACAAATAAAGCTTTTACATCAAAACCTATGTCCTGAAGACTCATAATTGATCTAAAAAGTCTAAACTATCATGATCAACCCTCGTAATTAAAAATAATAATTAAATCATCATTCAAACCATTCAATCAAATATGAATATAACGATGATCATAAAATTAGGATTAGAACGTTGGCAAAATAAAGTTAGCACAGTTCTAAAACTACCCGATCCCTCGATTAAACCATATTCATTAATTAAAATGGCTCTAATACCAACTGTTAGAGAAAAACTGCCAAGATCATTGATTTGAATATGATTTTTTGATTAAAAAAAATACAAGACCGGCAATTGTCTAAACAGACTCTAGTTTAAAACTTTTTAATGTCGAACGATGAAAATAAAATTCGTACTCCTAAAGTTAGATTCAAGATTATACATTTCGAAATTTGGTAGAATGATTTCGGTTATTGCAACAACCACGAATGTGAATTCTTTGAGTTGAAGCCCCGATCAAGCCTTCGACTGTATTTCCGGACGCGAGTCACGAACGTAGAGTGGGTTACGATCTATCGTGATCTTAAACTTGCTAATCTAGTTACTTAGGATTTACGTGGAAAACCTAATTCAACAATGTGTGGAATGTGAGCTAGGGTTAGAATAACCGCATATATATAAGGCTATAGTAGAGATATGTGGAGCAAATATAATTTGAGCTTCTAATGTAATTATAAAAACCCGCTTGCCCCTGAGATAATTTCATAAAAACATAAATTATATTTCATACCACTAAAGAATCGTAATTGCACTCTCAACTACATTCTCAAAATCGATTATTCAAGCTCTTGTTATTAAATACTTAACTCATCTCCCTACGTTAAGATTATCGATACCGGTCGTTAAATTTAATTACTGACAATTTAATTTAATTGGCTTCTTAAAATTTTTTAAGCTCTTCCGCTTAACTTATTTGACGATCGAATAATTAAATCCACCTGTAGGGTTTGACTCCATCAAAACTTATCAATTTCCTTAATGAGGTATCGTCAATCCCGAATAATCGAGACGTAGGTTATGTTAATAATTAATAATCGCCATATATTTAATGCCGCTATCCTGCTAGGGTTGTATACCGAAAACCATATTTTTAGTATTTAATTTTATTATAATAAAATTATTTTTTATTTTATCAGAATCTTAATGAGTAATGTTTGCAATATTATTTCTTTAATGTTATGCATGGATGTCCTTTATTCTGTACAGTATTTAATCTGGTGTGTAGAGTACGGCTTGCAGACAGAATATCATATTTTAGGTTCTTACAGAATATAAGTATTAGTTCACAGTTTAGATAGAAATGAACATACCATCGGTATGACTGTAGTATAGAGTTTTAGTAGGTCTGTCTTGATTATAGAAAACAGATAATAAAGTCGACTATTGTTCTGACTCTCTGTACTAGTACACTTTGTGTGTATTAAATGGAATACATTGGTGTAAATAATTTTATACTAACTATATAAATTAATTTACACCCCAAGGTAATTATGAGAGTGCTTGTACTCTTAATCTTGAAATAATTAATTATTTTTATATATTTAATACTCATTATTTTGATTCATTAGAATGTGCGATCTTATATTCTCGACGAGTTGGATATCGGTATTAATTATATGGTGAATATTAATTATTGACGGAATTCACGTCTCGATTGTTTGGGATTGACAATATCCCTTTAAATTAGCTTATAAGTTTTGATCGAGCCAAACCCTGTATGCGAATTTTATTATCCGACGGTCAGATAAGTTAAGCAGAAGAGTTTAAGAAATTTAAAGATACTAATTAAATTAAATTAAATTATCATTAATTAAATTTAATTGGCATGTATTAGAAATCTTAACGTGGGAAGATAAGTTAAGAGTTTAATAATAGGAGCTCAATACAAGATGGTCTTAAAATTATGGCTTAGAGTGCAGTTATAATTCTTTAGTGGTGTAAACTGTAATTTATTATTTTATGAAAATTACAGAAACTACTGCAAGGTTTTCATAATAACAAATACTATTGACAAGTTTGCATAATTGCAGAAACCGCTGGGTACGTATCTGGGTTACACTAGAAGTTTTTGTCATAATTACTCTCTAGGTCCCTGCTGTAACTATATAAATATTCAAGTAGGCTGAATCAAATTCATAGTTCGTCTTCAAGACTAAGGTTGACCAGGTTCTGCCAATACGAGTTCTCGAAGGATCGTAACCCATACTACGTTTGGCAATCGCATAAGAAAATATAGTAGAAAGTCTGACAAGAGCTTCAACTCGAAATCAAAAGTTCGTAGTTAGAGAATCGACCAAAAATGTATTCTTTTAAATTAACTGAGGTAGCACGGATTTTATTTTGATCGTTCGACATCAAAAAAATTTGTCTAGATCCCGTTTTGGCGATTGTCCGTTCAGTTATTTTTATCGAAAAATCGTTTACAAAAACAATGTTATTGGCAATTTTGCCTCCAACAATTGGTATCAGAGCTGTTTTATTTTTTATTTACGATTTTTTGTGAGGCTGGATAGATTTAGAACTGCGCTAACATTATTTTACAAGCATTCTAATTTCGATTTTATGATCATCTTTTTATTTATGTTTGATTGAATAGTTTGGATGATGATTATAATTAATTTTTTAATCACGAGGGTTGATCATGATAGTTTATATTTTTTTAGATCGAATGTGAGCTTACAGGACATAGGTTTTCGATATAATAGCTACAATTTGTTTTTAAATATTATTTTAAAATATTTAAGAACATGTTGAATATCCAAGAACATGAAGAACAGGGGGCGGCACCGATGGTGGTTTCAAGTTTTACGGGCCACGAATCGCGGTAATTTTTTTAACATTTTAAAAATAGTTTTTTCTAGTAAGTTTCTACAGGATTTATGCATTCAAAACAGCAACAAAATAAGTCCCATAATAGCTATAAAAATCAATAAAACAGCCAACACCAGCGGCTTTTCCAACGACAGTTCGTGGCTCATTTTGATAAGTTTTTGGGACGCTTTTCGGACTGATTTTGAGCATTTTTTTAAGCATAAAATAGTAGTAAATATACCTTAAAATACTGTCTAGAAATCAGGAAAAAATTGGATTAGAATAGTGGAAGAAAAAGCAGCACAGGCATGGCCATGGGCGTCGGCGGCGAAAGCTTTTCGGAGCTATTTTCGGAGCTTTTTCGAAACTATTTTTGAGGCGTTGTTCGAAGAAACATGTTAGTTATCAGTGCTGTTTTTCTAAAAATATAGGAGCCAAACCCACCATGGAAAAAGCCCAAATGGGTAGCGAAAAGCAGCGGCGGCGGCAGCTTATTCGAACAGTTTCGATGGTTGTTTTCTGGGTAATTTTCAGTCTAATTTTTTAACAGAAAAATAATATTTTTTGAGAACTATTTTTTTAAAAAAAATTGGCGTAAAAAATGGAGATCGGGAGTAGCGGCAAAAGCCTCCTGAAGTTGGCTGCATGGGCAACGCCAACGGTGCTGGTGGCCAGCGGTGATGGTGGCTGGTCCGGGGTAGTTTTGAGCATATTTTCTAATATGTTTTGATCGTGTTGTGATATATTTGTATATCACTATATATCAAAAAATTCTAATACAATATGGATACCAACAAGTAGTTGTTTCAAATGATTGAAACTCTTATAACTTATCTTCAAAATAGGAGACTGAAACTCATTAGAGTTTCGATTTGATTATAAAATTAAGATATATACATATCTTGTATTTATATTCTTATAAACTATGTGGATGATATATATCTATTTTATATTTTTCTGTTAATTTAATTAATTCAAAAAATTTGATTTTAATTAAATATTTGTAAAGAAAAATAACATTAAGTTAATTAAATTTTTTTAAATAAATAAAAAAACTTTAGATATTTTATTTTTTACAAAAGATTAGGTTTAAGATGAGTTTTCATTAAATTGGATATCTTGAAAAAACATAAAAATTAATTCTAAATTTTGAATTAATTAAATAAAAAATATTTAATCTAAATAAATTATTATTCTTGAAAAATATTAACTAAAATAAAATAATTGAATGCCTTTAATCACTATTTTAGCTGAAAAGTTAAAGAAAAAACTGTGCATGCATCGAATTTTATTTGTTACCCATTAAAACACGAAAAGATAATTTGACAAACTTGAATCTTTAGAATTGTGTACATGAAAAGAAGTTTTGGAATCTTTCAGACCGTGTAGTTTTCAAAATTAATAAATTTATTTTAATCAAATAAATTTTTATAACCCTAAAAAATATTTTAAAAATCTAAGTGGGAGATAAAATTTATGTTGGAAGTAAAACTGTTAAGATCATTATTTTTATAAACGATTTTCGATAAAAAATTAATTGGACGAGCAAACACCGAAATAGGCTCCAAATAAAATTTTTGATGTCGAACGATTAAAAATAAAACCTGTGCAATCAAAGTTAATTTAAAATAATACCTTTTACTGGTCAAATCTTCAACTACGTTTTTGATTTTGAGTTGAAGCACCCGTCAGACCTCTACTATATTTTTTTATGCGATTTTCGAATATAGCGTGAGTTATAATTCTCCGAGAACTCGTACCGGTAGAACCTAGATAGTTTTAGTCTTGAAGATAAGTTATGAATATGGTTCAACTTTCCTGCATATTTATAGGGTTATAGTAGGGGCCCGTAAAGTAATTATGAATCAGACTTCAAGTGGAACACGAATATGTATCCAGCGATTTTCGTAATTAAACAAATCTCATAGCAGTATCTGGAATTATAAAAATCTTGCAGCGGCAGTATCTGCAATTATGAAAATCTTGCAGCAGTTTCTACAATTTTCATAAAATACTAAATGATAGTTCACACTACTAAATAACTATAATTGTATCCTGATTCACAATCTCAACACCATCTTGTTATTAAATACTTAATATTTTTTTTCATGTTAAGTTTCTCGATACATGTCAATTAAATTTAATTACTAACAATTTAATTTAATCGGCATCTTAAAATTTCTTAAGTCCTTCCGTTTAACTTATTTGACTGCCGAATAATAAAACCCACCTACAGGGTTTGTCTCGGTCAAAACTTATAAATTTCTTTAAGGAAGTATCGTTAATCCCAATTATTTGGAATGTGAATTCTGTTAATAATTAATATTTACCATGTGAATAATACAGCTATCTAACTTACTGGGAATATAGACCCATTTAAGATCACACCCTTTAATAAATCAAAATAATAAATATTAAATATATATAAATTAATAATTATTTTTTTATTAAGAGCATAAACACTATTTATAATAATCTTGGTATGTGAATTAATTTAAATAGTCAGTATAAAATTAATTACCCTAATATGTCCCGTTCAATACACACAAAGTGTACTAGCACAGAGAGTCAGAACAATAGACGACGCTATTATCTGTTTCTCGTAACCAAAACAGGCCTACTAAAATTCTGTACTATAGTCGTACCGATGGTATATCCATTTTCATCTAAACTTTGAATATAAAACTTATATTTTGTAAGAACTTAAAATTTGATCTTCTGTATGCAAGTCGTAGTCTACACACCAGATTAAATACTATACAGAATAAAGGACATCCTTGCATAATATTAAAAAAATAATATACATACATTGCTCATTAAGATTTTTATAAAATAAAAAATTAATTTTATTAAATTAAAATTAAATACTAAAAATATGATTTTCAGTATACCAATCGTAACAATTTATTAACAATTAAATCTCACGGTCTCCATTACCAGTTTGTAGGCAGTGTAATTAAATCTTGTGTGTTGGCAGTAAGGCCTTCCTTCCTATCGGATAGATTAATCGTGGTATCATCAGTACAAGCCTCCTTTAAGAATAATTCTGAATAATTGTTAGTGTGGATCATTTCTCCATTTGAGAGGTTCATTGCTAAGTGAATGATTTGGAATTAAGTGGTAATTAACACGTAGCTGTAAATAATTAAGTATTCTCTCAATCTTAGTCACTGCTATTATTTATTGGACTGAAACTATGTTAGCTATTTAATTTTACTTAGCATGATCAGTTGCCTAGATAGTAAAATTAATAGGAATTGACCTGTTTGGACAAACGATGGATAGTAGACGTCCTCCCATTAAGGCATGCTATTCACAAGATACCAGGCAGTTGACAAATTTATTTTAAAATGGTAAAGAGAATCAAATTAAAATAAATTCAAAGTATTGCTCATCATAATTAATGGTTATTTTTAATTATGTGATTCTCAGGATTAAAATGGCTTTCAATCCTTTCGCATCTTTACTCAAAGAAACAAACTAACATGACCAAATTATATAGAGTGAAGAAGTAACTTGGATATAGTTTTAATTACCAAGGGTATTCATTCAATGCTAGGAAATGTGTTTGTTTCTGAAAAGAGTTTTTTCTCTGGGCTGAAGGGCATGAGAAAAAAAATAGAAATAGGGTGGCACAATTTCCAAAGTAATTAGTAAGCCACGGACTGGTGTGAAAAATTTAAAAGACATATATTTTCACTACAACCAGACACGGCACTAGAAAAAGCAATGTCCAGTTTATCTCAACAAGCTGAACAAATAGGATAATTTATGTTTACTAGTTGTGAAAATATATTTATTGGTGTTATCTACCGATACATAGTGTATAAATACGAGAGCCACAAATCATGTCTGTAATTTATTGTAGGAGTTCTGAGAAGCCCGACAACTTAGTGATGAAAAGATTTACCTGCGTATGGTAATAATACAAATATGACAGCAGTTGCAGTGAAAAATGTCACTCTATGTTTTAATAGAGATCGAATTTTATTATTGAGAGATTGTCTTTATGTATCTTCCATTAGAAGGAACTTAGTTTCAATTTCTAGATTGTTAAAGATAAATATTTGGTTTATTTTAATAACTCTGTGATTATTAAGAGTAATAAATATGTTATCTATTCTGGTACATTGGTGGATAATCTTTATGTTATTACTTTAATCTCTCATACACTACAACTGACTGAATTAAATAACACATCTAATTTACCATATAAGAGAAAGTTTTCTTCTTTAATGAACCAAACGTTTCTTTGTCACTTACGCTTAGATCATATTAATCTAAAAAGAATAAATAGACTGGTAAAAAATAGACATTTGAGTTCATTAGAAGTGGAGGCACTTTTAGTCTGTAAATCCTACTTAGAGGGTAAAATAACCAATAGGCCCTTTTTCGGCCAAAGGCTATAGAGCTAAAGAACCGTTGGAATTGGTTCGTTCTAATATATGTGATCCTATGACAATCTGGACTAGAGGAGATTTTGAGTACTTCGTTAGTTTCATTAATGACTATTTAAGGTATGGATACATTTACCTAATACACCGTAAGTTTAAATGTTTTGAAAAATTTAAGGAATTCATGGCGGAGGTAGAGAAGCATTTGGAAAAAAGTATCAAATCACTACGATCCAACCATGGTGGGGAGTACCTCCTTAGAGAGTTTACGGACTACTTGTCATCGAAAGGGATTATATCTTAGTTGACTGCCCCAGGCACTCTGTAGCATAATGGTGTAGCAGGAAGAATAAATAAGACTCTTATGGAAATGGTAAGGTCCATAATAAGTTATTCAGGATTACTAGATTCATTTTGGGGACTTGCATTAGAGACAGCGGATTACATTTTGAACTTGGTACCTTCCAAGTTAGTACCTTCTACTCTCACAGAATTATAGACCGAGAGTAAGCATAGTCCGAAACATATTCGAATTTGAAGGTGTCCAGCACATGTGCTGAAAGGGAATGCGGGTAAGTTAGAGCCGAGAATAGAAATTTATTTCTTTGTGGGGTATTCCAAGGGAACGAAGGGTGGTCTATTTTATAATTCTAAGGATCAAAAGGTCATTATTAGCACCAATGCATGATTCTTGGAATAAGATTATACTATAGATCACAAGTTCAATAGTAAAATTATTCTAAAAGAAATGAGTGGAAACACTAGTAGAATGGAAGAGGAACCATAAGTCACTGATATCCCATTACCTTGTCGTAGTGGGAGGATTATCGAAACTGGTGGAAATCATGAACAGGGTGGTAATGTACAGGGTTTAGATTCTGCACAACGTGTTACTGCTAGTACACAGACACAGGTAGTGTCTTGTCGTAGTGTGAGAGTTGTTCATCAATCTAATCGGTATATGTTCTTGGGAGAGTCTTTTGACAAGATCCCGACAGAACTGGATACTGAATCCTGTAACCATAATGAAGTATTTCAGGACAAAGATGTAGATCTTTGCAAAAGGTTATAAATTCAGAGATAGAATCTATGTATTCTAATCAGGTCTGAAAACTTATTAGATGCAAGTGAATCTGTAAGAGGAAGAGAGAAGCAGACCAAAAGGTTGAAACTTTCAAAGTTAGATTTGTTGTAAAAGGGTTCACTTAGAAAGAAAGGATCAATTATGAGAAAACTTTTTTGTCGGTAGCCATGCTTAAGTCTATATGAATTCTTTTATCCATTACTGCTCATTTCGATTACGAAATTTGGAAAATAGATGTCAAGACAACTTTTCTCAACGAAAATCTTGATAAGTGTATCTATATGGTACAACTAGACAGCTTCATAGCAAAAGGCTAGAAGCACGTGTTATGTAAGCATAAGAGAACTATTTATGGACTTAAGTAGGCATCGAGATCTTGGAATACTCGATTTGATCAAGCCATAAAATCTTATAATTTTGATCAGAGTCCAGATGAGTCATGTGTGTACAAGAAGCGTGACGGAAGCATGGTGATCTTTCTAATACTTTATGTAGATGATATTTTGCTCATCGAATATGATGTGGGAGCATTATCTACGATAAAAGTATGGTTATATGGATAGGTCGATATGAAGAACTTGGAAGAAGTCAGTCACATCCTATGGATGAAACTTATAAAAGATCAGAAACAAAGGATGTTGGGCTTATCGCAAGCAAAGTATATCCATGATATCTTTTCTCGTTTTTGCATGCAGAATTTCTAGAAAGGGTTTCTCCCTTTCAGGCATAGAATTACTCTATCCAAGGATCACTATCCTCATACGCCTCATGAGATAGAGAAGATGAGACGGTTCCTTATGCTTTGGCAGTAGGAAGCCTAATGTATGCTATGCTTTGCACTAAACCTGACATCTACTTTGCCGTTGGCATGGTTAGCAGATATCAGTCTAACCTAGGACAGGAGCATTTAACTACAGTAAAGAATATAATCAAGTACTTAAAAAGGACTAAGGATTATATGTTGGTTTACTAGGTAGATAGTCTAGTACCTTTAGGATATACAGACTCAGATTTTTAGTCAGACAAAGATTCTTGTAAGTCTACCTCAGGATATGTGTTTACCTTAGGATGTGGAGCTATATGTTGGAGGAGTATCAAGTAGTCCTGCATTACTGATTCCACCATGGAGGTTAAGTACGTGGTAGTTTTTGAAGCAACCAAGGAGGCCATTTGGCTCAAGAAATTCTTGTTGGATCTAGACGTGGTCCATTTAGTTCAGTCAGCTATGACACTTTATTGTGATAATAGCAGAGCGGTTGCAAACTCAAATGAACTAAGAGTTCACAAGAAAAGAAAGCACATTGAGCGTAAGTATCATCTAATACGAGAAATTATACAGAGAGGTGATGTTGCTATGACCAAGATTGCATCAAGAGATAACCTTGCATATCCTTTTACAAAGAGCTTACCGACTAAGATTTTTGATAGTAACGTAGAAGGCATGGGAGTCAGATGCATGGTAGCATAGTTTTGAGTATAAGTGGAAGATTGTTAGGGTTGTATACTAAAAATCATGTTTTTAGTATTTAATTTTTTTTAATAAAATTAATTTTTTATTTTATAAGAATCTTAATGAATAATGTATGTAATATCATTTCTTTAATGTTATGCATGGATGTCTTTTATTCTGTATAGTATTTAATCTGGCGTGTATAGTACGACTTTAACACAGAAGACCAGATTTTAGATTCTTGCAGAATCTAATTATTAGCTCATAGTTTAGATAGAAATATACATACCATCAGTACGACTGTAGTACAGAGTTTTAGTAGGCCTATCTTGGTTACAAGGAACAAATAATAATGTCGACTATTATCCTGACTCTCTGTGTTAGTACACTTTGTGTGTATTAAATGGAACACATTGGCGTAATTAATTTTGTACTGAATATATAAATAAATTTATACTCCAATGTTATAATGAGAATGCTTATGCTCTTAATTTTAAAATAATTAATTATTTGCGTGTATTTAATACTTGTTGTTTTGATTCATTAGAAGATATGATCTTATATGGGTCTATATTCCCGATGAATTGGATAGCGGTATTACTTATATGGTGAATATTAATTATTGATGAAATTCATGTCTCAATTATTCGAGATTGACGATATTCCCTTAAAGAAACTTATAAGTTTTGACTTTGTCAAACCCTGTAGATGGATTTTTTTATTCAGCAGTCAAATAAATTTAGCGAAACGCCTTAAAGAATTTAAAGATACCGATTAAATTAAATTATTAGTAATTAAATTTAATTGACGGCTATCGAGAATCTTAATGTGGGGAGATGTGTTAAGCATTTAATAACAGGAGCTCAATGCAAGATGGTCTTGAAATTATGGATTAGACTGCAGTTACAGTTCTTTAGTGGTGTGAATTGTAATTTAGTATTTTATAAAAATTACAAAAATTACTGCAAGATTTTCATAATTATAGATACCGCTGAGAGGTTTGCATAATTACAAAAATCGTTGGATACGTATATTGGTTACACTACAAGTTTTTTTAATAATTACTCTCCAAGTTCCTATTGTAATCTTATAAATATGTAGGTAAGTTGAACCAAATTCATAACTCATCTTCAATACTAAAGTTTACCAGGTTCTGGCGGTACGAGTTCTCGAAGGATCGTAGCACACATTACGTTTGAAAATCGCATAAAGAAATACAGTAGAAAGTCTGACAAGAGTTTTAACTAGGAATCAAAAGTTCGTAGTTGGAGAATCGATCAAAAAGGTATTCTTCTAAATTAACTGAGGTGGCACGAATTTTATTTTGATCGTTCGACATCAAAAGAATTTCTCTGGAGCCTATTTTGGCGATTGCCTGTGAAGTTATTTTTATCAAAAAATTATTTACAAAAACAATGATCTTGACAGTTTTGCCTTCAACATATCCAACTCACCAAAAATATTGACCCGTAAAAGATTGTACCATCTAATGAATCAAAATAACGAATACTAACTATACGTGAAGAATAATTATTTTGGGATTAAGAGTATAAACACTCATAATAACCTTAGAATGTGAATTAATTTATATAGTCAGTATAAAATTAATTACCCCAATATGGTCTTGTTCAATACACAAAGTGTACTAGCACAAAGAGTCGAAACAATAAACGACACTATTATCTATTCTCCGTAATCAAGACAGGCCTACTAAAATTTTGTGCTACAGTTCTACCGATAGTTTGTCCAATTCTATTTAAACTGTGAACTGTAAACTTATATTCTGCAAGAACCTATATTCTAGTCTTCTGTGTGCAAGTCGTACTCTACACACCAGATTAAATACTGTACAAAATAAAGGATATCCATACATAATATTAAAGAAATGATATCACATACATTGCTCGTTATAATTCTCATAAAATAAAAAATAATTTTAGTAAAGAATAAAATAAAATACTAAAACCAACAAAATTTATGGTATCATAGTATACAACCCTGACAATGTATTGATTATCGAAAGTTGAATAAGATGACAATGAAAAACAAGTATCCTATGTCGAGGATTGACAATTTATTGGATCAATTAAAGGGTTCGAGTTATTAACTTGAGGTTAGGGTACCATCATTTGAGGATCAAGAAAGAGGACATACCAAAGACCGCCTTTTGGACTCGTTATGGTCATTACGAGTATTTAGTTATGCCATTCAGTTTGACGAATGCACATATGGCATTCTTGGACCTGATGAACCACGCATTCTGTCGGTATCTAGATAGTTTTGTAGTCGTGTTTGTGGATGACATTCTTATCTATTCTCTATCGAGGAAAATGCATGAAGAACATCTAAAAATTGCTCTATAGTTTCTAAGGGAACCCCGATTGTATGCAAAATTTGAGAAATGTGAGTTTGGATGTCTAAGGTGAAGTTTCTTGAACATGTAGTGTTGGGGGATGGAGTATCTGTAGACTCTTCAAAGATTGATAGAGTGACGAGTTGGGAGCGACCAAATAATGTGCTTGAGATTCGTAGCTTTCTAAGTTTGGTAGGATACTACCGACGATTCGTGAGAGATTTTTCTTGATTGGCCGCACCGATGACTCGCCTTACATGGAAGGGAATCAAGTTTGTTTGGAGTGAGTCTTATGAGTTGGCATTGTAGGAGTTGAAGAAAAGATTGACCAATGCACCAGTGTTGGATATTCCAGAGCGGGGTTTGGGTTACATAGTTTATTGCAATGCGTCGCATGATGGTTTGAGGTGTGTCTCGATGCATGAAGGTAAGATTGTAACTTATGGATCTCGGTAGTTGAAGACTCATGAATAGAACTATCTGACATGTGACATGGAGTTTGTAGCTGTGGTCTTTGCCTTGAAGGCATGGCTGTGGCTTTGGGAAACGGAAAAGGTGTTAGGCACCCCGTTTGCCGACCCGTATGGTTGGCCTCTACTAATTATCATTGGTTATTTAATAGAATTTCTCAAATGCATGCAACTAAAGAAAATGAAAGGAAAGAGAGAATATCCAAAATCAAATATAGAAAATATATAAGATATGTACATAACATTTCAAAACAAATAAATGTCAAAAGAAAAATCTTAAGTCTTAAGGCATGCAATTTCTAGCTAAAAGGATATATGGAACACACCATCATGCAATATTTATAAAAATTAACTAAACTATCATGGTTTTCATAAAATAAAAATAATATGGTTGTAAATGTTAAAATTACCTAAACATGAATTGTTAATAAAATAAGCTAAACTATTCTAAACATGCATTTTAAATAAAATAACCAAAACATGCGTATTACAAAAATGAACTAAGCTAACATTAAAGAAAAAACTAAATGCAAGAAGATGCATAAGAATTCTAAAAGAAAACTTGTTAACAAAGAAAATGAAATGAAAAATTTATAACAAATAGAATTTAGAGATTTAAAGGAAAATAAAAGGTCATAAGGAAAATTATACTAAAAAAAGGGTTAGAAAATGTTTATTAGACTATTGAAAAAAAGAAAACCTAATTATTTATATTTTGTGTTTTAAAAGAGATAAAGAAAATAAAAAGGAAAAAAAAATAAAAAAAAAAAAAAGGAAAAAAAATCAACTTAAAAGACTTTTTATGATTTTTAGGTTTAATGGAAATGAAAGAAAAAGAAAGAAAAAATAAAATTATAAGAAAATAAAGTTAGAAAAAGAAAATACAGTTTTAAAAGAAAAATAAACACATGAAAAGAAAGAATAATTAAACTAACACTAAAAGGGAAGAGGGGATAGAATATTATAATGAAATCTAGAACAAATAATGAAAAATAAATAAAATGGTATAAAAAGAAATTATCCTAATGTTAAGAGAAAAGAAAATAGAAGATAAAAAAGCTAGTAAATGAGCTTTAAACTAATATTGTAAGAAAAAATAAATAAATAAAATGGTGCGTTAAAAGTAAATTAAAACTACTAATAAGAGAGAGAAAATAAATGGAGTAAAAATGCTAATAAATGAATTTTATACTACTATTGAAAGAAAAGAAAAATGAATAGACAATAAAAGTTAGGAAAAGAATATTAAAATGAGAAGAAAATGAAGCAAAGTATTTAATTAAAGTTACAAGGAAAGGAAATAAAATGAAGTGCTTAGTAAAAGAAATTAGACTAACTAAAATGAAGAGTGAGAATGGGAGTTAGAAGGACCGGGAATCCAAGCGAGAATACTTGTATTGCTAAGAATCCTCAAGTTAGTGGAATGAGCTCTAATTGTCCAATCCTCGGGTAGTGATCCAAGCAAAGCTTTAGGGTAGACGTTGGAGGCTCGGTATTTCAGCAGGATTTCGGCGTCAAGGCTCGGGATCGCTGGGTATATCGGCAGAGTTTCTCTCACTTAGAATTCTGTCCTGAAAACGTACGCCGGGGTACGGTATTTATAGAATTCTTCAACTAATTAGGTGTTTCCACGTTTTGGGACACGTCAGGCCATTTAGAGTTGGCGGCCGCCACAATGTAAGTTGGCGCCGCTGAGTTGGAAAAGGTTCTATTGGCAGCCGCCATAATGTGAGTTGGCGGTCGCCATGTTGGAGTTGGCGACCACCACTTTTGGCTAGTGTTTCCAAGAGGTTCTATGGACGGCCGCCACAATGAACATGGCGGTCGCCACTTCTGACAATGACTTGGGCAACAAGTTATCGATGGTTTGGTACA
>JAOTRH010048090.1:0-19586 GCA_034768845.1 Heliamphora exappendiculata | reverse complement strand
TGGTTTTAATTATTATTGGCAGTGAACCGAAAGAGTTAATGTGAATTAGTTGAAACAATTTGGGAGTTTTCTAATATATGCCTAAGTTGATACTAAGTTCTATTGCAGGCTTGTATTTTTTTTGTTGGTAGTTCAAATATAAGAAATAATTTTTTCAGCTTTCGTAATGAGAGTCATTTTGCGAGTTCTATAACTATAAACTTTTAAACAATATTCACTTGGTGTTAGCTTTATCACATGTTCATTCAAGTTTGTGAATTTTTTTTAATTTTTGATTATTCTTATACCTCTTTTCTATTTTGTTTTGGTCAACTTGGTTAATAATTTTTGGGTTTGATATTTCATTTAATATATGTTATCGTTAGATATTTTTGATTACTTTGGTTTTAATTATTATTGGTAGTAAACCAAAAGGGCTAATGTGAATTATTTGAAGGAATTTGGGAGTTTTCTAATATGCTTAAGTTGATACAAAGTTTTGTTGTTGGTTTGAATTTTTTTTGTTGGTAGTTCAAATCTAAGAATCTATTTTTGAAGCTTTCGTATTAAGAATTATTTTGCTAGTTCTATAGCTATAAGCTTTTAAACTATATTTCGTTGGTGTTAGTTTTATCACATGTTCATTCAAGTTAGTCAATTTTTTTCAATTTTTGATTATTCTTAGTCCTCTTTCTATTTTGTTTTGGTCAACATGGTTAATAATTTTTTGAGTTTGATATTTCATTTATATGTTATCGTTTGATACTTTTGATTATTTTGGTTTTAATTATTATTGACCTTGAACCGAAAGGGCTAATGTGAATTGTTTGAAAGAATTTGAGAGTTTTCCAATATGTTCAAGTTGATACCAAGTTCTATTGTTGGTTTGGATTTTTTTTGTTGGTAGTTCAAATCTAAGAAACTATTTTTGAATCTTTCGTATTCAGAGTTATTTTACTAGTTCTATAGCTAGAAGCTTTTAAACAATATTCCGTTAGTGTTAGCTTTATCACATGTTCATTCAAGATTGTGAATTTTTTTCAATTTTTGATCATTCTTAGGCCTATTTTTTATATGGTTTTGGTCAATTTGGTTAATAATTTGTTGAGTTTGATATTTCATTTATATGTTATCGTTGGATGCTTTTGATTACTTTGGTTTTAATTATTATTGGCAGTGAACCGAAAGGGCTAATGTGAAATATTTGAAATAATTTGAAAGTTTTCTAATATGCTTAAGTTGATACCAAGTTGTATTGTAGATTTAGATTTTTTTTGTTGGTAGTTCAAATTTAAGAAACTATTTTTTAAGCTTTCGTAATGAGAGTTATTTTGCCAGTTTTATAACTATAAGCTTTTAAACAATATTTCGATGGTGTTAGCTTTCTCACATGTTCATTCAAGTTTGTGAATTTTTTTTAATTTTTGATTATTCTTATGCCTTTTTTTCTATTTTGTTTTGGTCAACTTGGTTAATAATTTATTGAGTGTGATATTTCATTTATATGTTATTGTTGGATGCTTTTTATTATTATGGTTTTAATTATTATTGGTAGTGAACCGAAAAGGCTAATGTGAATTATTTAAAAGAATTTGGGAGTTTTCTAATATATACTTAAGTTGATACCATATTCTATTGTAGGTTTGAATTTTTTTGTTGGTGGTTCAATTCTATAAAATTATTTTTTAAGCTTTCGTAATGTGTTATCTTTTCAGTTCTATAGTTATAAGCTTTTAAACAATATTCTGTTGTTGTTTGCTTTATCACATGTTCATTCAAGTTTGTGAATTTTTTTCAATTTTTGATTATTCTTATGCCTCTTTTCTATTTTGTTTTGGTCAACTTGGTTAATAATTTCTTGAGTTTGATAGTTTATTTATATGTTATGGTTGGATGCTTTTGATTACTTTGGTTTTAATTATTATTAGCAGTGAACCGAAAGTGCTAATGTGTATTGTTTGAAAGAATTTGGGAGTTTTCTAATATGCTTAAGTTGATACCAAATTCTATTGTTGGTTTGAATTTTTTTTGTTGGTAGTTCAAATGTCACACTCCGACTCCCGAGTCACGTGAACTCCACTTGGTAACCCAACATTTAAGAATCACTGTGGGGACTCTTTTATATACAACTCTATTTATGGTTAAAACCTTATAATACTTGGATATAATTGGTTTTAAAATAAGTTCCTTTCTTCGACTTCAAAATTATTCCAAGTCTATCTCTTAAAAATTTCGGCAGAGTTTTTTCTATTTTTCGGACTATTCCCATTTTTCTGTAAACCTGTTAAACTTTAAACATAATTTATACACAGCCACCGCCTGGATTACAATTCTCAAACACAATCAAACTACTAAAATTATTTATATCCAATTACATAACAGGTATACGAATTCCCAAAAGAAATTAAATCACACAAACTTAAACTGTGCATGACTGTCATTCAATATACATAGTAGTTACATTCATCCGAAACATTTTCATCATACTCTATATTTCTTTCATACGAGGAGATTAAGGAAATTTGTAAATGTAAGACAATTATTTCTGTCTCCTGCTTCTAATCACATTATATTTCAATGCTTTTCTTGATCGTTCAAACCTGAAAAAAATGTTAAACAACATACATGAGCCGAAGCCCGTAGGACAAAGACTAAAAATAATACGATGCATGATATGTGAGGTTTGGTGGATGTATCCAAGCTAAATGTGCAAGTTTTATCATATCATTTCTTGTCACACACACACCCACGCACACAAATTGATCCCATTTTAAATCATTTCCTTTTTCCACATTATCCACATTTCTAATTCCTTTTTAGTAGGTATACTGTTGTGACATCGTATAGAACTTGTCATTACCTAGTAGGCCTTAAATGGTTCAGGACTATGGTAATGGGCAAGAGTCTATTGTTGTTACCTTTGCCTTGAGTTGACAGAGTCAGTACATAGGATTACATTTGTTGTGTCTCCTCGGCTGTATTCCGAGTCGAGAATGCTGTGTTTTATTGCTTTTCCTTAACTGCGATATGATAACTGTCAGATTATATGCATAGTTTCAAGGATGAAAAACTGATAGATTTTTTAGAGGAAAACCTATTTGGCTTTTGTGGTCGGGCTTGCTCCCACCATATGATTGCATGACCTGTATTACAGTTTACAGTCTACTTTTCTATTGGATTTCGGCTCACGGTATGGGATTTTCTGAAAATTTTTCAGGTGGATGTGAGGAGATAACCTAGATGCCCGTTGAGACGGAAGACTAGATGTAATTTTTCTGTTTTGTACATGTACCTTTGACATGTGATGCCTGTTTCAGAAGGCGAGTTTTGTACGCCTTTTGGCGATATACTTATTCATGTATGAGAATGCATGTTTACAGTTTTATGAGAGTTCAACTGTGTGAATTTTTTCCAGATGTTATATTTGATTTTTAACTGTAAAATCTATTTTCTTAAATGGGTGTTTTGGTGGGCTTTCGCGTAACTCGGATATTTGGGGTGTTTGGGGCTTGACATAATTCGTTCTCTATACACTTGAGAACTCATTTGGGGTTTCATTTCTGCAGAATTTGATATAGCACATTCGAGAATAAATATTTATCCATAAAATGGTTTTACAATTTTATCCAAATGTTTGATAGTTTTCAACTTTCTATGCTTAGCTTGGTGTATTTTACAACTTGCGTTTACAAAACTGGTGATTCTCCCTCCGTATCTTAGAATTTTAACTTTATTTTTGTTATACAGCTTTGTGTGCACTGTGTTGATTTGGATACTAAATTAATTCTATTAGTTATGTTTTAGGTTGGACTAATTTGATGAACTTTAAGTTGCTGGCTATTTACCAATTTGGTGATATTTATTGTTCTCTTGATATTGTTTGAGTTTAAATCACAAGTTTTGACACCAATTAACTTTGTTATGTATTGAACATTCAATTTTCTTAGTGATTCTTTTTTGGTACGATTGCTGAGTGAAATGGTTTAATGTTGGAATAAATCTTTATTTTTTCATGTGAGTTTTAAATATCTGGTAATCTTTATGCATCAAAAGGTTTTAATCTCTATTGAGTCTTTACTTGGTTATTTTCTTTTCTTTGGTCCATTTAATTTATTCCAAACTATTTTTTTACATAATAGCTATAACTGATACCTAATTTGGTAAATCCAACTTAATTGGTAAGTGTGGTACTTTACATTTGTTGGAAATTTGATGGTTGTGTACCTTTTTAAACATTCTCGACTTTGGTCTAACATTTGTGAGGATTTCTTTGATCTAACATTCTCGACTTTGGGCATGCTTTTAGGAACATGGGATTGAAGTGAAGGTGAGTCTTGCTATTATTATTTATTTTAATATTCTAGATTCACACCCACTGCTTTGTTATCAAACAGTCTCTTGCCAAGTCTTTTGACTTCTAAATCTGTTTGGGATCTATTGTTTGGATACCTCAATTATGGTTGATCTCTAACATAGATAACTTAATAGAATCCACATGTTCAAGAATAATCATTGATATTTCTTTTCTTTTTTTTTGAAAAGAAGATCCGAGTCTTGATTGGTGATAACCAGAGAACCTCTCCTTCCCCTAGACCATATATTTTTCTGCATAACAACAAACCAACCAACAGATCAGGTATGGCCAAACCACACATACCAACATGTCATCACACATTTCTGCATCTCAACCCATATCCAAACCATACGCAACCACATTTTACATAAGTGTTAGTTTGGTTTGGTTTATTTAGAAACAACAGTAACAACTGAGAGTTTTTATTAAGGTCATTAAACACTTGAATCGTCCGACCTTGGCATGCAGTTGATTAAAGTAAATTGATGGAGTGTGAAGGCCTTTGACACTAGAATAGTGTACTGTACTTTCTAGATTGATAAGTTCTATACCAAACATAGAATTGAGTTCCTCTATCTCTTTCTTCCATTTCCCTATTTTTTTGGTACCATTACCTTGAATCCATTCATTGAAATTGTGACTCATTTGTCCGTTTTTGGACTATTGTGATTATTTTGTAGCTCCCTTGCACTAAGGAAATCTTCACTCTTCTTTTGATGGTAATTGGTTGTTAAAGGTATGATATGTTGAATCATTCAATAATACCGCGTGAGTTCTATTGTGGGAAATGGCCTATGAAACATAAAGTTTGAGCATAGGATTTGGTTGATATAATGAAACTTTTCACTGTCGTAATTGGATGTTGTGTGATTGCAGAGGAAGGGCGAGGAGGTTGCCTCATATTTGAATGTTTCCAATCAGATTTTAAATCACAACTCAAATCATCCAATTCCATGGTTGATAACAAGCTAGAAGATATGAACATCACTTAAAATGATCTATTAATTTAGCTTTCCACTACATTATTGTCCGTTCAATTACTATAATTGATTTTCCTGGAATTGCCTTTATCAAAAAAGTGTGGACTGATTTTTATACTCAAAGTGAGTTGGTTGACTAATTCTTGCTTTTAGTTTCAGAATTTCACACTGAAGTTTGATTGTCAAATAGAACATTTGTAGTAAATTCTATAGACGGATTTATTTTTCCAATTTTTTTGGCTTGAAAAATTTCCTTAGTATATTTGTCATAAGGCGTTCTCATATTTATATTTGTCATTTTGAATTGATTTATTACAATTATTTCTAAAGGCGCGAATGATACCAATAAAATTGTTAATAGTGCATGAATGATACAAATAAATTTGTTTAAAATAGGATCTTTCATTTATATGTTGTAGTTGTTGGCAGTGAATCAAAAGGGTTGATGTGAGTTTTTTGGTTTTAATTGTTTTTGACTACTCTCTCTCCATTCGCTTCTTGTATAGGTTGCCGTTGTCGCTGTTGTCTCTACCACGGTTAGCCGTCACCATAGGTTCTTTCCCCCTTTCCTCTCTCTCCTACTCTTTCTTTGCCCTATCTTTCATCCCTTTCACTAGAGTTCTTGGTTTTGCTCTATTAATCAACATTGTGGTGGAACCAATGGGTCCAATATATAAGTCAACGGGTAAATGAGTGTTTGATCTAGATATTTTCCTCTAGCATATTTTTTGCTCTTCTTGATGCATTGTAAGGCTTCTTTAGGTGTAACGCTCATTAAAATGGAATTATGGTTTGATTTTTTCCCAAGCATTTTGCTCCTAAGGGAATTCATATTTAAAAAATTCTACTTCATTGAAGTGCGTGTACAAAATTTCTAGCTTTCTTTTCATATGCTATTGATTTTCAAACAGTCCAAAGTTTAAGAAAATAAATGTTTCAAAAAGGGAAAAAAAGTGTGATTTTTTTTAGGCATTACCTAGGATGCATTGGTGTGTTTTTTTTTTGTATTTATGTATTAGTTGTCATGTTTCATGGGTATAGATTACATTTTTAAGGATAACTTAAATTGACGACTTAGTTGAACAGGGTGTTTTGGATATGTTTGAAGAAGAGTTGTGGAGTTGATTAAGCTTTTGAAATTAAATTCCCAGATAGGATTTGAGTTTTTTTTTGTCTTATGTTAATTTTAATCATGTGACTTTGTAGGGGTATTATTTTCCAAACATCGTTTACTTTTGGAGTTGGTTTGATTAATTTCTTTATTGGAGATAGCTCCATCAAGCATGTACAATTTTTTCTTATGATTTTTTTTTTACATTTTCTTTGGGTATTTTTTTTTACATTTTGTTGTGTGGAAAACATTGATTTTTCTTTAACCTTAATTTTTTTTTCTTTATACAAATAC
Source organism: Heliamphora exappendiculata (assembly GCA_034768845.1). Taxonomy (NCBI): domain Eukaryota; kingdom Viridiplantae; phylum Streptophyta; class Magnoliopsida; order Ericales; family Sarraceniaceae; genus Heliamphora; species Heliamphora exappendiculata. Next base: position 12,868 of record JAOTRH010048090.1, on the reverse strand, counting down.
GTGTATAATAGCGTAAAAGTATTTATGTAACTGACCTAACCTAAGGTAGTGGTTATAATTGCTTGAAGGATAAGAAAAATTAGAGAAACAAGAACTTCTCCAATTCGCTTTCCTTTGTTGCTCATTTTGTGCTACCAGAATTTTTTTTAATTGTTTGTTTTTTTATTCTATATTTGTTGTTTTGCTTAATTTAAAGTTTGTTCAAATGAATAATTCAAGGGAAAAAAGAAAAAAAAACATGTTGATGTCCTTCATTTTGAATGAATTGCAGGCTACAAATAAATTATATCATACTGCAAGGCTTTTTAAAAAAAAAACTAATTGGTATACCTTATTCATTCATTAGTTTTGTTTAGTTTCATTTGCATAGAATGTGAGTGATTGTTTTTTGGTCTAGAATGACAATTTGGTTTGGAATGTTTATTATTTGAGATCTTATGATAAATTTGAGTTGTGAAAATAAAGATTATCTCTTGGTTAGTTTGATAGAATTAATTTTGTTAAATTAGGATTATGAGATTAGTCATTTGGTCAACTTTTTTAATTAGTAGGAGCTGTGAATGTTGTTTGGTCGGTTCTCTCTCTCTGTCTCTCATATATATTTGGGTTTGCCATCGCATAGGATCACATGGAAGAGAAATATGAGTTTGCTAAAACTAATAAATATTCGAATTATTACTGATCATTTGTTTTCTATCCAGATAATAGAAAAGCCAACTCGACGGCAAGAAAGAGATTGACCGCGTCACTTTCCTCACAAGGTATTCCCCATAAACTATTCGCTCAGTTCTTTAGCTTGGTTTGGCTGAGACCATGCGTGGAATTTTATGAGTTTAATGCTGAATGATTCTTGAGTTTGGTGGGTGCAAGCATGTTAAATTATTAAATAGTCGAGATAGCCATTTAATGCAATTATAGAAAACCTTGAATGTATAGATTCTATTACTTTAAGGCAAATTTTCCATTATCAATTTATCATCCTCATTTTTATATTTTTATATACAACTAGATCTGGCTTTCACTTCTTTGTTCTATTTTTATACAATTTTTATGGTTTATCGAATGTTTAAATATCAAGAAGGGTGTACATTCAAGAATTGTACAATTTTTTCTAAATACAATTTTTATGGTTTATTGAATGTATATACAATTGTTCTATTTTAAATTGATGCAAGAATTGTGTATATTTTTATTGTTCAATGAGAACATGACACAAAAATCTAAAGTATTCTGATTTTAGTGCCCACATCCAAATCTCTCTCTGAATGATGTTGCTTGATGTATGATATTAAGGACTGGATAGAAAATTATTGAATAAAAATCTCACATGTCAATAGACCGATATAAGGTTTGAGAAACTTAAGGCTCTTCTTATCATGGCGCCTTAGGAAAATCAAGAACTTCACCATTGTCGGTTTTACTTATGATTGGATTATCGTCATTAATTTTAACTGTTCTAATGATAATTTCATTGAATGTGAATTTTCCAGTGATGCACCCAATACTTCTAGAAGAGAAACACATATTGACAAGAAGACACTTTCCTGAGCCAGCTACAATTGAAAAGTCGAAACTGAATATCAGTGCAAAGCTTTCACTAGACGAAATTTATCAGTGCAAACTCTTTTTATTTACTTGGTTTATTTTTTTGAAATAGGTTATTCTTAGAAATATAAGGTTTGAGAATGCTTATTGGAATATACAAGTTATCTTTAAAAAATAGTGATAGTGCTTTTAGATACGGATCATACCTAGGTTATTAATTTTGAAACCAGAGGTTTTAAATATATGCATGAGAAGTTATGATGATTATATTTGAATTGTGGCTTTATTGTTAGATCCAGGCAGAACCTGTGTATATTGTGTTGTTTGATTTTATTACAAGTTATTTGATAAACGGTCAAATCGTTGAATTATTTGAAAAATGAGAAAAATTCTGCCAATTGATTTTTAAAGTTTAATACTTAGAATAATTATTTATATATTTTAAATTGGTTTAAGCTATTGATTTGAAACTAAAAGTTTTAAATGTATGCATAAGAAGTTATGATGATTTTATTTGAGCTATGGATTTATTGTTGGGATCTAGGCAGAGCCTATGTATATTGTGTTGCTTGATTTTATTACAGGTTAATTGGTAAACGATTAAACCATTGAATTATCCGAAAAATAAGAAAAATTTTGTTAATTTTTTTTTAAAGTTTAATACTTAAAATAATTATCTATTTCCTTTTTTAATTAGTTTATACTATTGATTTCAAACTTGAGATTTTAAATATATGCATGAAAAGTTAGGATTATTTTAATTGAGTTATGGTTTTGTTGTTAGATTTAGGCAGAACCTGTGTATATTACGTTGATTAATTTTATTACAGGTTATTTGGTAAACGGTCAAATCGTTGAATTATCTAAAAAATAAAAAAAAATTTGCCAATAATTATCTATGTATTGCACTTTTTTTTTCAATTTAATATTTTTTAGTATGAGTTATTCATAATAATCTGAGGTCTTATAGAAATTATTAAAATGCACGAATAATTTTTTAAAAAAAATAATAAATAGTACTTTTAGGCACGAACAATATCTATTAAATAAATAAAATAAGAAGTCATTACTTCGTACAAAAGCAACGTGGGATAAGTGGAAAAAATTTCATTTCCCTCCACAAATATATAATAGAGTGGCATCATGATTTAATCGTAATGGTTCAGTCTTTTTTTTTTTCTGCGTTGTATAAAAAATTCTCATGTGATGCGCGAGCTTTTTTTCTTTTTTCTTGTTTTTTTAATTGTTACTTTGAGAAACGAAAGAGAGGAAGAAGAAAAATGAGCAAAAATTAAAAATAATAAAATCAATTTTAATTTTTTATGTTGATTAAATACTCAATATTAAAAAATAATTTTGAAACATAAATTTTTAATTCAAAAATTTAAGCATAAATTTTTCAAAATATGTTATAGGAGAGATAACACATTTTTAAATAAGAGAGTTTCTCTTCTCATAGAATACAAAAATTGAATTAATTTCAATCACCGATTTTAAAATGCGAGACACAAGAAAAAACACATTTTAAAAATCTAAAATTATTTTATTTTATGTATAATTATATATACGCTTTTTTTTGGTACAACGAAAAAAATTAAATAGAAACAAAATAGGATCCTACTCTCTAAAATAGACAATGTTCAAAGCATGATTCCAAACCATCTGTCTAATCGAAATAGGATCCTACTCTCTAAAATAAATAGTTTCCATAATATTATCCCAAATTATCTGTCTAATCAAAAAAAGAAGAAAATCGCACATCACAAAAAACTCATTTTACTCTGTACCCAAATTAGCAAGATCATGTGCGCTTTAATTTGCTCCTCTAAATATATGCTCAATGCTTAATATACATGCTTCTATTATATATACGCACACCTCTTTGTGTGTGTGAAAGATACTTATTTTAAATGTAAATTAAATAAAAATATTAATTATTCTTATAGTGATAAATTTCCTAAAAATACCAAATAAACTATGATTGATAGTTCATTTTAATGTCCTAGTTAAATCTTTTGTTCGGGATGATTTTTGTGAAATTTCTACTGATAAATGTTACGTAACTATGTTGAAATTTATGAATCTTTTATTGTCAATAAAGTTCTTGTTCTAAAAAATAAATAAATAAATAAATAGTTAACAGTATAATTTATAAGTCGTTTACTATTTTTCATTCAACATAAGATTTTTTTAACGAATAAGATTCATCCCCATAAAAAATTTAACGCGCAAAATCTTTTTAAAACAAAAATATATTAGAACATATAAATTTATTTGTGCCTTTTCAAAACATGTATAAAGAATACAAATAAATTTATCTGTCTTTTATTGAAAGCGTGTGTAAAGAATACAGATAAATTTATCTGTCTTATTGAAAGCACGTATAAAAAATACATATAAATTTATATGTGCCTTTTCAAAATATATATAAAGAACACAGATATATTTATTTGTATTTTATTGAAAGTACGTGTAAAGAACAGATATATATTTATTTATTTTTTATTGAAAGTACGTATAAAAAATACAGATAAATTTATCTATTTATATTATGTATATTAATATATAGATAGATAAATTTATATGTTTGTTATGCAAAATAGATAAATTTATTTATTTACAGGATATTTTCTGAAGAAATTACGTAATTGAATCATGCGCATCAAAATTTTTATTTATAAATCTTGCTCGTTAAAATTTATTTTTTTAAATATTTAACTGAAGTTCTCAAATAAAAAAAGACCTTTTTAATAACTTAAGTAGATAGTGCTTACTGTCATTCTAGATTTATCCAACTATCAATTTGTTCAACAAAACCTTAAAAAAAATATTAAATAACTAGAAGTTAAAAGAAAATAGTTCAATAAGTTTAATCACCAAAATTAACATTATAAACAACTTATACTCTGTTTGGTTTAGCTTTTTAGTGGGTTTTTAGTAATTTTTTTATTTTTTGGGCTATTTTTTTACTTTATTGATTTATAATGATAAAATAAATTTTAAAGTATAATTGTTTTAGAAAAATTGAAAAAAATTCATTAAAAATAAGAAAACATCACATAAAAATCTTAAAGTGAATTTTTTCGTCTTATTAAAACTTTTTATTATTTTTTTTCTATCGATTTTTGTTACTTCGTTTATTTTTGTTAATATAAAAAATTTAAAATATATTATCGTTTAAACTAGCATAATTTCTTTATTAGAAGACAATATATATATATATATATATTAATTTTTTTAATAAAATTTAGAAAATATGATTATTTAAATTAACATAATTACTTTACTGAAAGACAAAAAAAACATATAAAAAAATTTATCCCACTCGTTGCTTCGACTGTATCTTGGATGCACTTAGAAATGTCCTAACGCGCCCAAAATTCATAGAGAGAAGAGAGATTCAAATCTGAGAGAGAAAGAGAGACCCGTTGAAGCTGAGCCTGCGATGGCGGTTTCGTCCACGCATCTCGCATCCCAACTTTTGGGCCCCAAATCTGCAACATTGTACTCCAACCACTTCTCTGGACTGCGTCGATCTTGCTCCAAGCTCGACCTCTCTGTCCCTCAGTCTCTCTTCCAACACGTCGATTCCCATCTCCACCTCTCCTCTTCCGGAAGAGGTTGCAGAGCCGTCGTCGCCATGGCCGGTGGTTCCGGAAAGGTACTCTCGCCTTCTTCTCTCTTTCCGTTTCTATTTTCTAGATCTATCACCGATGCATTCGAACTAAACTTGATGAGAAGTGCTTAATCAATCTGATTGTCTCGAATTGTTCTTTGATGATACTATTGCTCGGTAAGCTAAACTTGATGAGAAGTGCTTAATCAGTCTGTTTGTCTCGAATTGTTTTTTGATGGTACTATTTCGACGAGCTAAACTTGATGAAAAGTGCTTAATCAATCTGTTAGTGTCGAATTGTGTTGTGTGAGAAAGGCCCAAAATAATCACAAACGGACACAAACAAACAAATTTTACGGAGTTTGGCAATTTGCTTACGTCCACCGGTGACAAAATTCAATATATATATATGAGAAGGAATTACAAATCACTCAACTCTCACAAATTTTCTCACTCTCAAACAAAATTTGTACACACTAATTATCTGAACATACAATCATATTTATAGAAGAAAAATAGAGACCTAATATAATCTTACTTGTGTTAATCAAGTTCAATACTAATCAAACTCGCTGTCTTCATAACTCTTAATAAGGTTAAATTGTTGTGCCTAAAATTTAGTAACATGATAGACTAAAAGTCTATTCCAACTAAAATAGGATTTGAGCCAAAATTCCCAACAAATTGTTCCTTGATGATACTGTTGTTCTTCGATCGACTAATTTATTGGACAATATAATTGAGATTATGTAAATTCTTGATCAAGGTAAATGCTAAAAATACAATGATGTCAAAAGATGGGAGGAACTCTTAGAACATTTTTCCTATTGACGTGCAATGATACATCAGCTTAAATAAATAGGAAAACAAGAAAGAGGCTAGAATCTAAAATCTAATCAAACCATCTCAAAATGATTTTGGTGCACTAATGCAAGAGCTGTTTAGTTGTTTCCAATTTTTTAAAAGTTTATATTTCCAGATAACTGTATCAAATGTAGCTTGTACCTTTAATTCTGGATGGTGACCTCAGGCGTGGTAGCATGGACAAGGTTTGAATTCCACACCAGTTAATATATTCTCTTATTGAAACAAAACTTTTTCTCCACTCCAAGACCTCCATTAGCTCTGGCTGTTGCGTTGTCCTAAATTGCTAAAACACTGAATCAATTATGAGAGAACCAAACTGTAGGAAAAACTAAGCATGAAAAACTATCAAATCCTGAGTAGATATCAGATTGCAAACACTGTTTCCTCAGTGTTGTTATCACATCTGACATCAGCATGCTTTTCCTTCACACTTGCAAAAATTTCTGAGTGAACCCGATCCATGGATGATCATCAGCATGCTTTTCCTCCACACTTGCAAAAAACTTTGTGTGAATTCGATCCATGGTTGATTCATGCATATTTTTCGCTTTTGGCATTATCATGTGAATCGAAACTCGATTAACTAAAGTTAGTTTGAGGTTGACTTGCTTTTGAACATACAAATCTTACCATATTATTACATGGCCATGAGATACCTTATTGAGTAAGAAGAGCCTTATTCACCTTTCTCTCTGATACTTGATAGATTTCGAACTCCATCCTAATACTCGAAGCAACAGGGATTTATCTGATTTGCTTGAACTTGGAAGTGTTATGTCAATGGCGATCAACATGAAAGTAGACCAATATAAACCTCTAAGTAATGTAATGCCCGTGCCTCTTAAAACTCTGTGAACTTATAACTAGAGAAGATATGGCCGCACCTGTAATTGTCTGAGTTCCTTTCGCCCTCGCAACTATTCGTCTATACTTTTTCACAATTTTTTTTTTGCTGATTTCAGACGTCATAGCACCTTAAAAAAAACTCACATTTTTTAACTTGTGTTGATATTTCATATTATTAGCAGTGTCAGCCTTACTAAACTATCCTCTGTCAGCACGCTCTTCACTATGCCCTGTGAGTACGAGTAATCACATGCATACCCATACATATATCTATATGTTTCTACAATGAAAACACTGAAAAGTATTATTACACTAGTTCCTCCGTGGCTTTTATACCGTTTGGTTTGGAGGCTTAAATTATGTTGTTTGAAGAGTGGTTTTTAAAGGGGACATGGAGACATGTTTTGCCATTTCATTTTTACCATGCCTCCCTTTCATTCTTTTGGCCATGTTCTCTATTTTATTTAATTTTTTCTCTTACATCCATGAGCCGTAACCTGATATCCCACGAAGGTCCCGGTTCTTGAATCAGTTGATTCCATAATATTATCTTTTTTTATTGTTCAAAGCTTTATTTTTTATCTTTTCCTTTTCTTGCAGTTTTTTGTTGGTGGCAACTGGAAGTGTGTAAGTATCTTCCATATAACCAGTCCTGAAATTATAACCTTAGGCGTGCTTAGGTTTTCTCAATATGTGAAGAAGATTCATACCTCATGGATTGACAATGGACTCTTCCAAAAACTAGCAGGCCTTGTATTTCTACACATCAAAGAAATCTGAGAAAAAGCTTCGTTTGACAAACATGACTTGAATGGTCCAAATTGGATAAGGTGAAAAAGATAATATGAACTCTTCTTTGATTAGAAATTCTTTCATTGGTACTTTGATTTTATTTTTTTTCTACAAAACTTGTTTTGTTCAAGCGTCTTGATTACACTTTTCAACATTACTTGAAAGAGGAAGAATCTGTTGGCAATAGATGATATTGATATGTAAAGGCCATTAACAATTGGGTGGGCCAGATACAAATCTGACGAGTATCAGCACTGGTTTTCTCAGGCATAACATCCCAAACTCCTTCCGTTACACCAATCACAAGCAATGGCATCATTACCTGAAATAAGTTTCCTTTCTGAATATTTTGAATTTCAATGTCATAAACATTCTATTCACATGTTTTCTTGGGCGCAAATATCATGACACACATATTGTGCCCAATACAATTACGTGTGCCCAATACAAAGCTTTAAAACTTGTAAAAAAATCTGAACTATATTTCTCATGATGGATCAAGGAAAAAGGGAACCCCAGTGTACAACAAACTTAACTGTTTTTTACTCAAGATTTTACGATTAAAATTTAGCTTTTTTTCTTTTCTCTTTTCTTTTTTTTTGGAGGGGGGTGGGGGTGGGGGTTGTTATTGTTTACAATATATATGTGGTTAACGGGGGGTTGCCAATTACATTATTTTGTTCCCTTTCTAATTAAGTAATACATTTACTTTCTTTTTGTTTTTTGAGAAAATCTATGCACACAATGTTATCTCAATGTATAGACACAATGCTATCTCCTTGATGTTAAAAATTCCTGCTTACTTGCTTATGTACGAACCTATGAGAAATGTTCAGAGCTTGCATCTGGTTATCTACTCTTTTTGCTCGATGATTATTGGCCTTCATTCTTTTAAAGTAAGAAGGAACATTACCAGGGAGAAATTCCTCTTTCTCTTCTTTTAGCAACTAGGGTCCTTCTTTTAACGTTGAGAAGGTGGATTTACATAACATTTTTATGTCTGGCAGTTGGTTTCCCTTTTTTGTTTTTTATTTTCTCTGTTTGCTCTTCATTTGGAATTTTTGGTGGGAAACTGGAGGTATGAAATTTGAGGAACAAGATGATAGCGTTTAAACAACATTATAGGAAGGATAAGGAGAAGGAAGGGGAAGAAAATGAACTGATTCTTTGATCTGGTATGATACATGATTATTTATTCAGTGGCAAGCATCTTTCATAACAACTATGTTGGTATGCTTTACCCCTGCCCCTCGAAGTCAAATGAAACATTGCATTAACAGCGATGCATGTCGCAGCTTCTTTTCATTTGGAACATCTCATCCGTTCGATTTGGTTTCAACGTTTTCCCAATAATTTGCAAGTATTTATGCAAGGGCTATAAACTGCATGTGCAACTTCTGGGCATCATAGTGTTTTTATTCAGGATTGCATATCAATACCATTATGGCATGCACTTTACAAACTTTGTTTTTACCTTGTTTTACTTGCTATGCTGTTGGACATAGGAGACAGTACAAATATTTTTATTCTTTGAATTCTGGTTGTAATGTCTTCTTCTTCTTCTTTAGAATGGGACAAAAGATTCTATCAGTAAGCTTGTCTCAGACTTGAACAGTGCAAAGTTGGAGACTGATGTTGATGAGTCCTAGTTGTCCTTCCACATAATATCTTATTCTCATGCAGTATATATTAATAACTTCCTCGGTGTACTTATTTAGTTATATGCAGCATCATAAGCTTCAGGTACTAGGCAAGCATTTCATAGGGATTATTGGCTAAGCTTGTTGGATTTTAGTTCATTGAACTACATCTCTTTTCTCATATCCATGTTAATTTTGAGTATAGCCAATTGTGGGTAAATCCACTTAAAGATGAGGTTCATCGGAGAGCAGCTCACTTGTATGCCACCGAACAGGAATTAGAGTGCGCAAGGGAAAAGAGGGAAGTAGATTAGCCGAGAGAAAGAGAGGCAGAAGGGCTTCTCAAAGCTCAAGTAGAAGAGTTGAGAGTCCATATGAAGGAAGATGGGTTAATGAAATGGATGTAGTGTGCCCTATCTGTATTAAAGAAAAGTACAACATTCTTACCTTACTCTGTAATGATCCATATCTCTATAATGTTAGAAGAGAATCAATTATGGCAGGGCTTGTTATGAGATCACATAAGCATGAATAAGAGCTCATCATGGTGGCCACATCTCAATAGATGAACCGGCCTAATGGTACCAATACACCATATTGTGGTAAGGTGCTAAGCATACTCTTTCTCTCTTTAGTTTCCATACTACGTGACTTTGACTCCCAATGTGAAGAGGTATACTTGGTGTTTGCCTCCTTGACCCAGGTTATTAGAGAAGTGCTTTCACAAGTCGCAGGCCTCTTGTCCCCTTGTCACGTATAATCCACGTGATCCAGGAAACATGTACCTACATTTTTCCCTATTGTGCATGCATCTTCTAAAGATGATTTATGCACAACTGACTGCTCATTATTCCACACGCGTACCACATTTGCAAAAGATGTTCATTTTCGTGCTCCTCACAACATCTGCCTTATGTGGGGTAAGCACCGCTACTTAGAAAAATTTGGTGACGCTTCAATGTTAGTAGTTAGAACCCCAAACAGTGATGATGGTGTTTCGTGCATCCAAAATTCCAAATGTCCATTTGTACGATCCTTATTGAAATATGGGCCCTCTTTTTTTTTCTTTCCATCTTCATTCCTTTCTCTGACCAAATCTTTGCTCTACTCTCCTCCCTTCAACTTTATCCTTTCTTTGTTTTCCTTGAGATTTTTTTTCTAATATTCTTCTGCTTCTGTTTTCCATGAGGGATTATTGTTCTTTAGCTAGAATCCAGCCCAGTCGTGGCCGTGGTTCGTCGAGAACGGCCCAACCATTCCCTTGCGTTCTAGTAGATTAGGATGGACGCCTTTTGATGCACTCAATTGTATTTTTACTTAATATATTTTGGCATTAATTATAGAATTTTATTTGTCTATATTATTTGAGGTCCTATTGGGGCTATTCAGGGATCTGAAACTTAGCAGAGTTTGGCCCAAGAATCTACTAATGTGGCAGCATAATCTGCAGATTGGGGGACACCACTTGAGCAATGGTGAGACTGCGCAAGCGGTTAGTCAAAAATTTAAGTACTGCATAGTTGTGTGGCTTCGCCAAGATGCCACAATTTCAGCCCCTTTCTCCATCTTTTCTGCCTTTGTTTGTCTCTCTCTATGGCTCACGTACATATATTCTCATATATAGGGTGCTTCTAGTTTGTGATGCTCTAAAAGGGAAAATTGGTCCTTGAAGTTGAGTGACGTTTAATCAGAGCGGAATTTTTTGGTTTAATTTGGGGAGTTATCCGTGACTATTCTTACTTGTTCAACATAGTATTAAGGTTATTTACATTTTTGTTCTTATTCATATTTTCATGTACTTTGGTCTCGAAATTTGAAGTGTGACACTTCCCACTAGAACGGCCATATCATATGCAAGGCAGAGGGGAATTTTTTGGAGATTGTGGCTACTTTTAGGTGATCGGAGAAGAGTTCAAACCTCGAGAAGTGCTCTTGAGCTTTTTCAATGTAGAAGGAGAATCATAACATATAGAGTTCATCAATCCCCAGTCTATCCCATAGTTTTGCATCGAAAACAGGGTACATGTTCGTTCATAGAGTAGTTCCTCAATCCCCAATTCACTTAAAGATGAGGATCACTATAGAGTAGTTCACACTGGCGCCACCAAGTAGGAATGGGAACCAAAGTGCACCAGAGAAGAGGGAGAAACAATTTAATTGAGAGAAAGAAAGGTATTTCTCATAGCTTAAGTACAATAGATCTAGGAGTCAATACGAAGGGAGATGGGTCTCTTCTTCTTGATTTAATTGATGTACCTTGCCCTATTTAATAGCGCAGGGATCATGAGGTCTTACCTCACTGTAGAAAGATCGATATCTCCATCCTATCAGAAATGAACCAATTATGTTTGGGTTTGTTATGAGTCACATGCGCATGTACAAGAGCTCCTTATAGTGGACTACATGCGCATGTACAAGAGCTCCTTATAGTGGTCTACTTTCTCTAGATGAACCCACTTAATGGCACTAAACTGCTGTAAGGTGCTAGGCATACCCTCACCTCTCTAGCCTCCATGCCGCATGGCTTTGACTCGCATGGTGAAGGGTTGTACTTGTTTTTTGCCTTAATCAAGGTTGTTAGAGCAGTGCTTTCACATGCTGTGGACCTCTTACTCCCTTGTCACGTGTAATTCACGTGCTGTGGGAACCATGTACCTACAATGATATGACTGTTTGAAAATATACAGCTGTGAATTATTAAGTTTATGGCGAAGGACAACTTGTGTTCTTCATTTTTCTGAAATCTGAGCATATATTTTGGTACCATCTCAAAATTAATAGTGGGACATTCAGATTTCAGGGACTTTAGGGAACTTGGTTATTTACCTTACTGCTGTTTCATGATGAACACAGAATACTAATAATATGAAGAGAAAGAAGCTTCAGAATTGAAATCCAGCTCAAACAGAGAAGATTCAACCTTGGTTTCATATCTCTGAATTTGGTTTTAGTTTTAGAAGTCCAATTCCTTTTTAGTACCATTACATCCTTTCACCCTTCTTTAGAGATCACGTGTGAGTGATCAGAAAGTTAATGTGACCGTTTCTTGGAAGAGTTAATGTCCAATTTAAAATCTAGACCCAGCTCTGCTAGTCCTCAAGTTGTCACCTATAATGGGATATATGTGGACTATGTGGGAAGATCAAGGGTGCATGCCAATAGGTGTGGCCTTGAGCAAAATGAACTTGCACACAGGCGACAATGGTCTATAGGCCTTATGCATTAGAATTGGAGATGGTGACTTGGAACTTGGAAGATTGTCAAACTCATTTAGTTTAGGAATGCCGCTAACTATTTTATCCGGGGTAACTGTCTTCAGTGTTCATTTCTTGTTATTATTCACTGTGCCTAAGACTTGATTAGTCGGCTGGAAATTTCCATATCATCTAATTAGCAAAAAAGGTTCCTGGGCAGCTTGAGTGTGATCTGAGTGTTGTTATGCTAGTTACTACAACACAAAAGCTTACAGAAATATAAGCTGTAGCACAAGCATGCGCTCAAAACAAGTACATGTTTAAGCATCATTAACCAACTCCGGATCAATCTCAATTGATTTCATTGT
>JAOTRH010048081.1:0-19587 GCA_034768845.1 Heliamphora exappendiculata | reverse complement strand
ATATAATTTAAAAAAAATTTAATTTTTAAATTTTTTAATTAAATTTAATTGATAAATTAAAACAAATTAGCGAGTTAATTCCTACATAAGATAGAGAGAGGCAATTTTGGATGGTGCGTAACGCCGCCTGGAAAAATGATTAGATGCTCGACGTGGGTCCAGACGGCCCCTTTGATTTTGGGCCTTACCGTTTTTGGTCGGCTTTAGCCCATGGGTACGAAATTGTATTTAACTAAAACCGTTGGGCTTTGTCGTCTGTTAGGAAATGAACTGGACCGAGCAGTTCAAGAACCAGATTGGCAGATTGTGAGTTGGCCCCTGTTGAGCTTATTTAAAAAGTCGCTTTTTAAAATATATATATATATATATATATAAGTTTAAAGGCTCTTAATTTTTTTCAAAAAATAATTATAATACTCTTAATAAAAGGTCAACTCAACTCTAAAAAATACAAAAAATAAAATGTGCCATTGTTCCAAGCACTATAATTTTAAAATCGGGGTGGGTATCATGTTGTGTTATGTCGTATCGAATTCGTGTTAAAAACTTCTCAACACTAACACTATACATTTAACTAAATATGTCATTTATTCTAATACTAACACTAGTTGTTTATGAACATGTTAATTTGTTTACAAGCTCTTTAATAATCTGTTTGATAATTTATTTAATAACAAGTTCATATTTTTTATTCTATACATATTTTAATCATTAATCAAATATATTGTAATAAATAAAAACTTCAAACATTCTGCAATATTTTTTTTAAATAGTTTGATAGAAAAGCAACATGAATCCATGCATGAAAAATTTCAAAATCCAAATAGTTTATGAAAAAAAAAATACAAAAAATTAAATGAGTTAGATGAGTCATTTTCAAGTTCTATGGGTTCAGCACTAATCTAACATGTTTATTAAACGTGTTATTGGGTCGAATTATTTTTAATTTCGTGTCGAAAAATAGTCCACTCTAATTTTCAAATTTCATGTAGGGTTCAAGTCGTGTTAACGTGTGGTGTCCAAAATCTCCACACCTACTTTAAAGCATTATGTAAGGATATATTAAACATTTAAACAAAAAATCCCCCCAAAAAAAAGTTACCTTAAAAAACTTATCCCAAACAATCTAATTTTTTTTTTCTAAAAAAGTTAAATTTCTTAAAAATTAAATTTTTTACACATTCCAATTACAATTCCTTGTTCGGCATCTCTAAAAAAATTACTAACTTTTTTAGCTTCATTTTTAAAAGTGAAAAAAAAAACTTATATACATTTCAAATACTTCAACATTTTTTGGAATAAAATAACCATAATATTCTCAACTAAAAATTTAATTTTATTTTCCAAAATAAAAAGCTATGCCATTATCTAAAATACTATAACTTAAAAGTACTATGGATAACCCGTGACTAAAGATACGCTCATTTTTTTTTTTTTGAAATCATTAATACATTCTGATAATTACTCTCAAACCTTATATTCTTAAGAATAATCTATTTAAATAATATAGCAAGCAAATAAGAAAATTATTGATAATTGATAATTTTTTACTAATACTTCAATACCTAATGAACCATTTAATTGAAAATGACTCCTCAAATGTTATTGAGTTTTTTTCGTTACTTTTAATTGTTGCTATTACTTAGTGCAAGCATGTGTTGTGATTAAAAATTGATTGGTTTTGTTAAGACTCTTAGGAGTGTTTGAAACATGATTGGTTTTGATTTGGTAAAATGGGTTTGACCTAGTAATATTTGGTTGAACCCAGTAAGATTTGATTTGAAGCATGACCATATTTAATTTGATTTGAAACATAATCAAATTTAGAGAATAGAACATCATCGAAGTAGATTTGAGAATAGAATATGATCGAAGTAGACCATATTCAATTAAATGATTCATTAGGTGTTGAAGTATTTGTAAAAGATTATCGATAATCAATAATTTTCATATTTGCTTGGTATATTTTTTAGATAGATTATTCTTAAAAATATAAGGTTTGAAAGTAATTATCGGAATGTATTAATAATCTCAAAAAAAATGGTGGGTGAGCCTTTAGGCATTAGTTATCTCTAGTTCTATACATATTTCAATCATAAAAATTATAATAAATAAAAAAATTTAAACTTTATGTAAATTTTTTAAAAATAGTTTGATAGAAAAAACAACATGGATTCATGCATGAAAAACTCCAAAGTCCTAACAGTAGATGAAAAAAATTTATAAAAAAAATAAACGGGTTAGATGAGTCATTTTTCAATTTTGTGGAGTTCAATATTAACCAAACTTGTTATTAAATGTGTTATTGGGTTATGTCATTTTTAATTTCGTGTCGAAAAATAATTGATTCTAATTTTTTAATTTTGTATAGGGTTCAAATCATGTTAAAGTACCATGTAAAAAATTTCAATCCTAACTTTAAAGTATTAAGTAAGAGCATATTAGACATTTTAACAAAAATTTAAAAGAAAAAAACTACCCAAAAAAATTTATTCCGAACAATTCAATATATATATATATATATTTAAAAGTTAAATCTCTTAAAAACTAAACTTTTTAGACATTCTAATTAAATGTCCTTTTTGCCATCTCTAACAAACCTATTAACCATTTTAAAAAAAAAAAAAAAATTTACACACATTTCAAATACTTTAACCTTTTTAGAATAAAATGATCAAAATATTCTTAATTAAAGAGTTAATTGTATTCCTTAAAATAAAAAAGTTGTGCTATTATTCAAAACATTATAACTTAAAAATAAAAATTAATAGCATTTTAGATATTTTAATAAAAAAACAAAAGAGAAAAAAATATCCCAAATAAATTATTTCAAATAATCTACTTTTTTTTCTCTTTCTTTCTTATTTTTCAAAAAAAAAAGTAAACATCTTAAAAGTTAATCTTTTTGGACGTTTCAAATATAGGCTCAAAGCATCTCCAATCCAAATCTTTAATTTGGAGAACCAAAATAATACTTCTTAATAAAAAAATAAATTTAAAGAATTGTACTCTTCATTCAAATTCCAATTATATATCTCTAATTTTATCTCCAAAAAGCTCCCCCAAAATTAACCTCTAATATTTCTCTCCAGCAATTTTTTCTTGTGAATTTCTATTATACTAGTAAGCGGCCACGTGCAAAACACGTGATAAAAACTTTGTCCATTTGTAATAAAGAAAATATTAGGTATATTATATTAAGTGTGTGGCTATAAAAAAAAAATGAATTACATATCAGAAGAAGAAAAGTTAAAAGAAAAGATGAAGAAGAAGAATTGAATCATAGAATATAATGCGCCACAAAAGCAATGTAGAATGATAGTCAAACAAGTGGGATTAAAAAATAAATGAAAAATAAAACTCAAAGGCCCCGTTTGGATAATTTACTTATTTGTTTATTTGGCTTATAAACAATCAAATAAACAATTTCGTTTGATTTGCGAAATAAATAAGATTTAAGCTAATAAAAAAATAAATTAATAAGCCAAATAAGTAACTTTTAAGTAAGATTTAAGTTAAACATTGTTGCTTATTTAAGTAAATAAGTAAAAATAAATCAAATAAATAAATAAAAACAAACAAAAAAATAAGTCACTTAAAAACCAAAATAACCAAATTATATTGCTTATTTCTATTTTTGTTTATTTCACAGTAAGAAAATTACCCAATCGGGGCCAAAATCTCATAGTGAATTAATTGAAGAGCTCTCTCCTGTGCTCTCTGGTTAAGTTGGTTTTTCAATGTCCATTGAATGAAGACTATGTTTGGAGAGATTTTTGGTAACAATGAAAAGAGGGATATGGAGAGTGAAGAATGAAGAGAATAGAAAACCATCTACCCATAAGATATCCTGAATGCTAAGGTCTCAACATGAATATCTCCAATGTGCTTACTATCCATAGAGAGTAACTAAGAAAAAAAAAAATATCAGAAGAATAATGCATTGTTAGCCAAACAATAGAATTGTAATTTCATACCTCTCTAAACAAACAATTATGGTTTTCATTATTGATAAACCTAGTCGACAAAAACAAATTATTGTTAGCTTACTTCTAAGTTACATAAAATGGGCTTATATTATGTTCAAATCACAAGGTGCAAGGATCCTTTTACCTCTAAATATTATTATAATGCATAGGAGTTTGAAACGCGCAATATTTAGCCTATGTTTGGGCTAATTTTTTTTAAAATTTTTTTGTTTAAAAATTTCTTAAAAAGTAAAATAGGTTTTCAGTTAGAGGTTCAAAAAAATAAATTTTAACGCGCAAAGTCCATCAACAAAATTTTTAACGCGCGAGATCCAATCGCCTATAATACAGATAAAATTAATACAAACAGATAAATCTATGTGTAATGCATGCAGATAAATTTATCTGTTGTTTCTTTCTAGCATTGATAAATGTTAAATAGATAAATTTATCTGTTAAGTCAAATAAGTATAAGTGCTAGATAGATAAATTTATCTGTTCTTTCAAACTAATATAAGTTTTAAATAGATAAATTTATCTGTTTCGTGAAACAAGCATAATTTGCTAAACAGATAAATTTATCTGTTCCTTTCTAGTATTAACAAATTTTAGACAAATAAATTTATTTGTTACTTTCTAGCATTAATAAATATTAGACAAATAAATTTATCTGTTTAGTGAAACAAACATAATTTGACAGATTAATTTATTTGTATGCTTATTTATGCAAAAAAAGATAAATTTATCTGTGTGCTTTATACATATTTTGAAAAGGCACAGTGTTTTTTATACAGATAAATTTATCTGTATGCTTATTTATGAAAGACAGATAAATTTATTTATGTGATTTATACATGTTTTGAAAATGAACTGTGTTCTTTATACATATAAATTTATATGTATGCTTTATATATGTTTTGAAAATACACAGATAAATTTATCTGTTCTATAGTCCAACTGGATCTTACGTATTAAATTTTTTAACGGTGGACAAAAAATAAAACCGACGCTACTTTAAGAAACTAAGACTAATTTTTCGATAAATCTATTGGTTTGGCCTCCTATTATGATCATTTGATTTTTTCACATTTTTTTACATCTAGTTTTTTATTAAAAAAAACTCTTAAAAAAGCTAGGGCAAACACAACTTAATCATATTTACATCGTTAATCTGAATGTTAATTCAATCCATTTGAGTGAAAACCCTCTTTTTGTTGTTGGATGGGGTATCTGTTCGTATGTTTTGTACGTAAACTTTCTACAATAGTTTTAGCTCATCAAATTGTAGGGACTCAATGCCATTATACATGTTGCATTTTTTTTCTCTCCAAACACTAACCACATCATCCCAACCTTCTTATTTGTTAAAACCAGCAATTACTAAACATATGCATTCCATAATTAATACAAAAACCAGAGCAACCCAATAAAATTTATTAAAGATGAAGATTCCAAGTAATGGACATCTAAAAAACGTCAAATAATAAGAGTAGAAGATACCGTTAATGGCGAAGATGTTTTGTCATCAAGACATAATTTAACATTGGATAACCCTCATCGACTCATCAAATGATTCCAAGTAAAGCACATCTTCAACATGAAAGGACATAATTTTTCAATAATAAAAATCTACCAAGACCATGATAAGCAATCAAAACAAAACGTAAGTTTTATACATTAAATTAGCCTTTAAATACAACGTGTTTAAAAATTACTATAGGTTTGAACCAATTAATCTTGATGATGATTCTTAAATTACCAGTTGAGCGAATTAGCTATTTACAGCAACAAATATACAAATTTTGAGCAAATAACAGTACCTGATATAAATAACAATGCATCTTCAAACTTTGTGTAGATAGACGTCATCAAAAAGGCCACTGGATTTCGAGCAAACCAGGGTCCGAGTCACTCGAGCTGTTAGGGATCCGAGTCGCCTCCACATGGCAGCTCGAATGGCTCATGTAAATTCGAATATATAAGTGAAAGGGAGAGTGGCCAAGGATAGATGACCAACCATGACTCTGAAGGTGATTAAGTCACCCATTACCTCACTAGTACAGCAAAAGAAGCCGTCGGAGCATACGCTGATTAGCTCGAGTTACTTGAGTCACCCGAGCTGCTCAAGTTGCTCGAGTCCCCAAGCAAGTTTCAAATATATATATTCGACAGATGAAACTGTATATATAATTGCTTAAGTTATGCAGGAACTCAATTCTAACATACTCGAGCCACTGGTATCACTAGTGGTTCGACCAGTTAAAGTTACTCGAGTGACTCGGGTGGAGTTACTTGAGTATTATGGAAGCAATCAATATTTGCCCTGCGCTGCAAGAAGTTGGCATTTATGCTTCATTTAAACCTCGAGCAACCTAGTGTGACTCACTCGAATGAATAAGGCCCGAGCTGTTGGGACCTCAGTAGCTTGGATATCTAAAATTGCAAAAGAGTGTATAATATTCCATAGTATAAACTATGAAACGTAGTTCTAACTATGAATAAAGACATTCCACATCACAAATTGTGAAGTATAGCCTAGACTATGACAGTAGCTCTAATTACTACTTGACAATATTACCATGGCACAAACCATGAAGATATCGTAGACTGTATTATTACCGCGACACAGGTCGTGAAGACAGCATTGGCTGTGTAGCTCTGACTACCTAATTGAGACGACATAGCACAGACTATGTGGCCCAGCACATACTGAATAAGGCCAAACATAAATGGCACAGACTATATTAGATTTTTCTGAGAATCGAAAGACTATCCCAGAGACAAAGAAGACAATGACAGCACAATATTGCTCGAGACGTTGGGAGACATGTGGCTTGGTGGTAAAAAAAATGACTTGTCGTACCAATGGGACCTACCCACTCGAGTCACTCGAGTGACCCCTGAGTCACTTAACTCGAATATGTCAGGTAGCCACAGGGTACCCACTGGTCGACCTAGTTGAGTTAGAATAGAACACTGACCGATTGATTTTTGGATAGAATCTATTGATTCTCCGATATCACATTTCATGATTTGATTAGATCTTCTGAGGAGTCCTATTCAATTTTAACAAACTTTATCAAAGGTTATAAATAGGAAGGATAGCTTTCTTTCGAGAATAATCAGATTAGAGAGCCTAATACAGACTGTTTATACTGCTAATATTTTGACTCAATTAGCTTTTTCTTTCACCCAACCATTCTCTCTCTCTCCATTCTGTATTTTTTTGACTACTTTGTATATTTCACTTCTCCATAATTATTTATTTATTCTGAAAGAATCTTACATTATTTGGTGATTTTACTAGGAAGGTGAGTTTGTCAATGGTTAGTATTCGGAGCAGACTATACACAATACCAAAAGTAGTCATGTTAGAAGGTCATTTTCATAGCAACGAGCACAATGGTGCACCTCGGGCAGAACAGCAGGCAATTCCTAACCATAACTGCGATGATATGTTCTTAGACACATTATAAGCTATCCAAGATGACCTGACTAATTCACTCTTAATCGAAGCAACAAATGTCAATCGGGTAGATGCTCAAGTCGGGAGAGTACGCGTAGAACAGGTACCCACAGAGTGACAGGTGACCTCGATGGGTCAACAACAACCCGTGAAACAAGCCAGGCCCCAAGCGCCGATAACCCTGATGACAATGCAGGATTCTCTCAATCCGGTTCTCTTCTCCTATGGACACAAGCCCAGTTTGCTACGATCGTAGACATCTAAGCGATGTTCCAGCAAGAGAGAACAAAGAGACAGTTGCTATCATTGCCAAATTAGGATATTCAACCACCTTATCCACTGTATTTGTTACCGGTGCCTTACCCCAAAGGATACACGACCCAAAAATTCATGAAGTTCGATGGAAGGAAAGGAAACACCAGGGAACACGTGGTAAGATTCGTTGAGACACTGAGGGCCTATGGAGGAAATCATACATTAAGCCTGCAAAAGTTTTCAAAATCCTTAACAAACAGGGCCTACAGTTGGTACGTTAACCTTGTACCCAGCTCGATGATCACTCGGGAAGACATGGTCAACAAGTTCCACGCAAAGGTCTTTCAAGTTCATGAGAATGTTACAACACTCACCCTGGTGCGAGAGACATAGAGGCTGGGAGACGACTTACTCGAGTATGTGAAGAGGATTTAGGATTTAACTATTGAATGCCATGACCCAGTCAGTGAGACTCACCTAGTACAGATGTGCGTTCAAGGGATCTTACGAGAGTACATGACACATCTTATCAATCTCAATCTACCTACGTTCTCAGCTCTGATTGAGGCTGCCCGCAACCTTCGCAACACAATCAAACCTCCTACCATGCCTATCTCTTTCTATGATGATAGGGCTCAGGCTTCCATAGCCTCTGGCAGACAGAAGCAAGAGAGAGGGAGAGAAGACGACAAGAACAAAAGGTGGTGAGACAACGACTCCCCACTGTATTCATGCAATATCGAGATGGTAAAGAAACTAGTCAAAGAATGGGTAGCCAATAGGTAGTTGACGCTCCCACCGGTGGAAACCCTTCCATCCAAGAAAGATAGAGAGGGGCCCAACTATTGTGTTTATCACTGGACTACCTCTCACCCCACAAAGAGGTGCTTCACGCATTAGGAAATTTTTAGAAGAAAGGTAGTCGAGAAGTAGCTAAGGTTTACATAGGAGGGGGACAATGATATCATGAAGAGGCCATTACTCGAACATAATAGAGAAGTTAACATGATGACATCAGATGAGGAGGTACATGAAATAGCAGATTGTAGGGGTATGTAAGATCCAGTCGTAGCCCTACAAGAGTCATCAAAATTCAAGCAGTTTTACGACAATTTCAGATTCACGGTGAAGACACAAAGAGAGGTGACCAAGACAATCATGCGCGTAGCAGAAGCCAACAACTCAAGCTGTATGGCCTCGGAGATAGTACTCCAGAAGGTAGCCACAAATTCTTCCAATGCAATAGTATTCACCGACTGCGACAAAAGGTACCATTTCCTTCATAATCGGCCTCTACATATTATCAGTGTTATAAATGGGGTATCCTTTAGGCGTATATTCCTGGATAGTGGGGCCTCAATTAATATTATGCCTAGAAAAACATTCGAAGGAGCAGAAATCTCAGAAATTAAGATAGTCAGCCAAACTATCACAATGACTGGGTTCGATAGAGAAAGGAAGAAAACACAAGGATACATTACGGTGAATCTCGAACTACAGGGAATTTACATGTTTGTCAAGTTCCACATCATTGATGCGGATATAAGCTATCACATGATTTTGGGGAGATCTTGAATGCACAAGTGCGGTGTTGTAACCTCAAGTTATTATTAGTGTGTAAAGTTCTGTTGGCATGGAAAGGAGGTCACTATGTGGGCAATCGAGAAGCCATTCCACTATGGGTAAGCACATCTGGTAGATGATATCTTCTTTGATGAGCTATCAAAAAGCAAGTCAATCGTTGGCAGGGTAGGATCAGTCAGGATACAGAAGTGGGAAGACTTGAACGAAGGAAGAATAGAGACATGATCAACCAGTAAGATAAGGGAACCCAAGTTAGAATCACCGACAAAACTTGTGAAGGTCAGCGAGGGAGAAAAGATAATCTATTATTTATGAAGGTGCGCAAGGTTAGTCGCTACTTTTCAAGCAACTAATCCTGACACTGCCAAAGTCATTCTACCGCAGCTAGCACTCGACTGCATGCAAGATGGCCCTCGACCCTAACAGGAGCCGTTAGGAGATGTCAACTTGAACACAGATAGTGAGTCGCCTAAACCACTGTACGTCAACAAAACATTGACAGAGGAGTTCAAATGGAGCTTGATCGAATGACTAAGGTAGTATTCCGATGTGTTTGCATGGAACTATGAGAAGATGCCTGGACTAGATGAAGAATTGGTAACACAGCATCTGGATGTACCCCTAGATACTCGACCAATGAAGCAAGCAGCTCGAAAGTATCACCCCGAGCTAGAAAGAAAGATCAAGGAAGAAATTGAAAAGCTACAGAAGGCCAAGTTCATAAAGCCTGCCTATACAATACCCGACCTAGCTGAAAAACATAGTGCCAGTGAAGAAGAAGAATGGACAGATCAAAATATGTATCAACTTTAGATATTTGAACATGGCATGCCCGAAGGACGAGTTCCCTCTCTCACACATCGACACATTGGTTGATGCCACCTCGGGTCATAAGATGTTCTCCTTTATAGACGAGTTTAGCAGCTACAACTAGATCAGGATGGCACCGGGTGATGCAGAGAAAACTACATTCTAGACACCATTAGGTAATTTTTACTACACTATCATGCCGTTCGGATTGAAGAATGCTGGCACAACATATCAGCGGGTTATGATGGCAGTATTCCATGATATGTTGCACCAGACAGTTGAGGAATACATGAATGATCTAGTTGTGAAATCAAAAGAGTAGTAAGGCCATCTAATCGACTTAGAGGCAGTATTCAAAATGTGCAGGAAGTTTAAAATGAGCATGAATCCACTTAAGTGAGTGTTTAGGGTAACAATAAAGAAATTTTTGGGATTTTTAGTCCATCGACATTGAATAGAGGCAGACAGTGAGAAGATTAAATCCATAATAAGGATGCCTCCCCATGGTCTCAGAAATCACTAAAAGGATTCATGGGAAAGTTCTCCTAACTATGACACTTTATCCCAGCCAAAGATAACCTTATCCTTTTTCGATCTACTCAAGGGTAACACGAAATTTGAATGGACAAAAGAACATCAGCAAGCTTTCGATAGAGTCAAGAAAGCTTTAACTTCTCTACAGACCATGATCGCACCACAGTCGGGGAAACCATTGATACTGTACCTTACGTCAACAGCAAGATCTATTAGAGCTCTACTGGTGCAAGAAATTGAAGGGATCGAATGACTAGTGTACTACATCAGCAGAAAGATGAGAGAACCTGAAAAAAGGTATACTCCATTCGAAAGACACTGTCTGGCATTGGTGTTTATAGCGCAGAAATTGAGGCACTACTTCCTAGCCTACAGAATCGAGGTGGTAACCAAGTGTGACCCGATCAAGTTTTTACTCAGTAAGCCGACGTTTACAGGACGAGCATCCAAGTGAATGTTGGCTTTAGCTGAGTTTGATATCGTGTGTACGGTGCCCCGAGCAATTAAGCGCCACGCTTTAGCCGAGCTGCTTGCGTAGTTCCCCGAGAAAATCATTGAGCCAATCACCGAGGAACTGCCAGGGGAAGTCGTTAACATTGTGTTCACAGAAGTGACGAATGAGTGGTGGACCTTACAGTTCAACGGTGCTGCAGCAGGAGGCACAGGAGGAGCAGAAGTAGTCTTGACCCATCAGGAGTCCAGCAGGAGGATTGAATCATCTTACAAATTACAGTTCAACTGTTAGAATAATGAGGACGAGACACTTATAACAGGACTACTAGATGTAGAGCATAAGGGAGTTAACGACTAAAGATTTTTGGGGATTCAAGATTAGTAGTAAAGCAGTCAACATGAGAGTTCGGGCTGAAGGAAGCCATACTGAAAACATACAGAACAATGGTACATAGATAACTTAAGAAGTTTGAGGAGGTAAGATTCGAGCATATAGCGAGGTCATCAAATCGGTTACCCGACGCACTAGCCACGCTGGGGGCAAAATTGCCATTATCAGATGACGCGACGACCATCATAGTGAAAGAAAACACGAACCCGCCACCCTTATGGGATTATACCCAAGTCAACTTAGGAAAGACAGGCGATCCCCTATCGTCACTCAGCTGCATACTAGCCGGGGCCAACCCCTTCGGTTAAATTAGCCCGATTCATGCTGATCGAGGGGGAACTCTATCACCAAACAGCATGAGGGTTGTTAGCCCGATGCATAGACAAGAAGGAAGATAGGCTGAAGCTACATTGCATTCATGCGCATACCTGTAGGGAAGCTGACGTAAGTTTATACAGGATAGTTCAGAGGCAAGGATATTACTAGCCAGAGATGTCAAGAGATGCTTCTCGGCTGCAAGAAGAATGTGTGCGCTGCCAGGCCGCAATCGTCGAGGAGGAGTGCTCACTCAACGAAGTAACAACTGGCTGAAGAACTCCATCCTTGGAGTATTTATAAGGAGAGGTACCCTCATTAGACCTAAAATAGCATCTTGGGTAAAAAAAACAATTAGTGAGATTCTTTATCGAACAAAAATAACTATTCCAAAAAAGTGTGGAAGGGGACCCACTACGATGCGTGACATACGAAGAGACAGACTAGCTACTAAGAGCATCCCACCAAGGAGAACATCAGGGAGGAACTCGGCTTTATGAGCAGCTGTTACACCTAGGGTATTACTATCCCACCATAGAGGAAGATGCGAGGAAGTACGTTAAGAGATGTCAAGCCTGTCAGAAGCACGGAGACATAATACATGTCCCAACAGTCGACTTACATAGCCTAGGGACTCCCTGGCCTTTCCATACATGAGCCATGGACCTCATCGGACCAATACACCCTGAGGAAAAGGGTCACTAGTGGATACTGGCAGCTAAAGAAGTGTTTACAAAGTGAGTTAAAGCAATACCGATGAAGAGGGCGGTGGATGATGCAGTGGCCAACTTCATTAGAGAACACATCATATGCAGATTTAGGATCCCTCGAGTCATCCCATCAGACAATAGTACGCCTTTTGTTAATAAGTAGGTATAATAGTTGCTCGAATCCTACCAAATCAAGCCCCATAAGTTATCACCCTACCACCCCAAGGGGAATGGACAAGTTGAAGTAACAAATAAAACCCTGATCAGGGTATTAAGTAAGATGACGGAGGAAAACGAAAAGGCATGGCTAGATCATCTTCCAATATCACTGTGGGTCTACTGAACAACTTAGAGGCCCTTTACCTTGGCTTCACCATACTTATTCGTTTACGGATCCGAGGTAGTGTTGCCAGTCGAACTGATAGTATCTTTAGCCAGGATAGCTTTGGCTATAGGATGGAACCTGCACCACATATTGACATATTTGGAAGCAATCGAAGAAATAAGAAATAAAGCAAAGAAAAAGTTAGAGAAGACTCAACAAACCAGAGCGAAGTCATACAATAAGAGAGTATTGATGAGAGAGTTCAGTAAGGGAGACTTGGTTTGTAAGCTAGTAGATCTTGTTATGAGGGGCTTACCAATACCTAAGTTCTCTCCTAAATGGGAAGGGACGTTCAAGATCGTGCAAGGCAACGCCAGTGAATATTACAAGTTAGTCAGAATTAGTGATGGTTTCAAGATTGGGCCTATCAATGTTAAGTTCATTAAGAAGTATTATGCATAGAGTTGTCAATAAATCCAAGCAATAAAACGTTTCTTTTTTTTCATTGTAATTCGAGCAAAAACGGTTCATTGGTACCAAAAAAAAGAGGAAAGGAAAATAAAAGAGTTACGACATAATTTAAAATACAAATTTACACCAAATTCCTCACGACTTTGTCATGTAGGCCTATCATTGGAGAGTCGGGATTGTCAGGGGGAACTTGAGCCCGTTCTGCTTCTAAATCTTGCTAGGCATGAGTGAACTCAGACTCCATAGCTGCTAAAATAAGCTTGACATTTGAAACCCGCTGAACAGCCAATTTGATCGAGTGTTCCTTCTCGTGGACTTGAGCTAAGCATTTAGAATGCCAAAGTAAAGAGCGGGCCAGCTCTAGCCTAGTGCGTATCTAAGGAAGGTCCAGCCTCATAAGCTCAAAGTCAGCAAGCGTGTTGGAGGCCAAATTCAGTATAGCATGATCCAACTCCTTCACAGGAAAATTTGATAATTGTCGAACTAAAGAACTAAGAGTGTGAAGATTAAAGCTCGATAGGACAATGCTCCTCAAACCAAAATTAGCAAAGGTCAAAGGATGACAGGTGTGGATTGTTTCCAGAATTTTAAGGTCTTCGAATTGAACCTCGTGTCCGAGGAAGAGGACGGAAGCCTTCTTAGTATGACTGGGTCTCGCCAAGGGATCCTGCTCGGACAGTAAAACGACTGGCACAATGACTTTTACCCCCAGCCCTTGGTTCGCAGCCATGGTGCCGAGCTCTTCCTCGCTTAGATTAAGCTCTTCCGTACCTAAGCGCTTCACGGATTGTTCCTTAGAATAGGACTCCTCCACCTCGGGTAGCTAAAAATTTGACAGAGTCTATGCGTGCAGGAGCAACCATCCGAGCAGCCTCTCTTACTTTTTTCTCGGTTCCGAGCTGGGGATCCAATTTCAGGATTGCTTCTTCCACTGAGGTATCGAAACCAAACCTAAGAAATGGAGAAATTTCCTCAAGACGCGATGTGGGGGGATCAGAGCTCCATTTCCTTGGAGAACTCGATGAATCCACTTGTTCCTCGGCCATATCAACCACCATACGTCTTTAGCAAGTAGCAGCCAACAAAGTGATGGAAGCGTCGTCATCTAAATCGCCATCCTGGCCCTCTGAACTGAGCAAGGGAGAATGCTGCAAAGAAGGTTTTGGTAAGCCCTATAAGATTGAAAAAAAATTAGGGAAAGGCAAATAACAATACTAGCATATGATGACGAAAGAATGTTCTAGATCAAAACCTGAGCTGACAGAGGGACAGTCTTTTCAACAACCACTCAAGCCGGCTCATCGACCCTCCTCACAGCCTACACCTTCGAACGAGTAACACGTCCCTCGACCTTCTGAATAGGGACTACAACAATAGCATGTGCCGAAGGGTGAAAGACCTGAGGAGGGACAGAGGTGACCGCATATCGACTTTTGGTACCTCGGTTATGTTTCTTGCTTGGAAGAACGCATGCGGTAATCAACTTTAATAACGGCCGAGCAAAAGCCACTGTCGCCTCGGTAACTGGGAATCGCGAAAAGGAGTCAAGGTTTTGACGTCAGTACTAGGTATAACCAAGAGTGCATTGACCAATACGACCCCTCAAGGGAAGTTCAATAATTAGTAGGCGAGAAGGCATAACTAAATTACCGAGCAAGAAGGGTTTGTAACTCTCAGTGTATGAATAAGGCTAGAAGCAGTATGTAAGAGTCTCATGATCGAAGCCGAATTATCGTAGCACTCGGTCAGGACGATACGAGGAAACACCAATTCCATCTTTAGTAATGAAAGAAAGGGAGCAGGGAAAGAGCATGCACAACATAGTCAGATGTGAGCTCTCCAGAGAAGAGGTCGTCTCGATCCGAAGGTGCTGGGGGCGTCGAAGTACCAAAGGGGAGAAACTACCTTGACTGGTGCAGAGGTATAGGGGTGAAACGCAAAATCTATTGGCTTATTGAAAATGGTGTGAACTTCCCTAGCTGAACTCTGACCACTCCACCGGAGAATTAGAGGATAATCAATCTCGACCTCTACGGTAATGGCATGGCCATCCGACTCGACAGACTGAATCTTTCTCATCAGTGTGAAAAGAATAGGCCGAGGGGCAAAGCTAGGAAATCGCTCATAAAGAACAGCTTGAAGAAAGGCTGTAGCAGCGAAGGTGGTGACGTCGTATCGTCCCAAAGATCGCTCCATTTCAATCTTGATGAGATCTAACCAGCGGTATAAAGTCCCTAGGAAGAGGGGGCCCAATGGGATGTGATCTCCACGGGACAATCGCACAGCTAAGGGAAAAACGAGAGGGGACACGCTGTCAGGCGGGCTCCCAAGGATGATAAAAGCTGATAGATGTAGAGAAATGAAGGCTGCAAGATAGAGCTTAGTGTCATAGTCGTCCCTGGGAAATTTGACTCTCTTTGTATCGTCATCAGTGTTATTCGATTGAATCTCCTTGAAGAAATATCTAATCCATGAGGTGTACGTGAACTTAGTGGAGGAGCACCGGTGAGAAAGAAAAGCACCTGCATCATTGAAATGACTGTCGTAGCTGGCTGTATGTGTTAGACAAGATTTCAACTATGTGACTGCGGCACGATCAGAAGAAGATAGAGCACTGGGGTCAAAAGGCACTTCCCTGCAAATGTCGAGATGGAAGAGGACCGAAACATCCTTCAGAGTGGGAGTTTATTCACTCCATGGGGTGACGAAGGTATGGGAGTCCACACTCCAATGACTGATCAGTGCCTCTAGACTAGAAAGACTACGACGTATGTGTGATGTCCGAGTAAACATAACAAAGGGTAGAATACCAGCCCGATCCAAGATTGCGCAATGGGCTGGATTGTGAATAACATCTTCGACCCATTCAAGCTAGCTGAGAGTAGGGCCCGTAGGGGTCTTAAACTGGAGGAAAGAGTAAGGGTAATCACCCTGCTCGATCTGAAAACGAGCGGTGGAGGAAGGGGTGATCATTTTTGCTTCCTCGAGAAGTACTTCTGGATGAAATAGCAGAGGATGAATAATGTCATTCGACTGAGGGACAAATACATCTATGGCCCTTTAGAATTTGTCGTTCTTACCACCAAAGTAAGGGTCTATACGCCATTGTAAAGATGGAACAATAGACTAGGTGACTAAGAGGGCCCCACGTTCACCGACGTTAACAGTAGAAGAAGAATGTGAAGCCATGAAGGTAAAAGAAAGAAAGTGTTAAAAAATTCGGGAGATGAGAGGCCAAAAAAACACAGGTGGGGTCTCAGTGGGGTTATGGTGGCTCTTAAAAAGGAGGAAGGCGAAAGATGGGCAAACTCAAGGGTTTGAGCCATCAATGGTCTCGCCATTGACGTCAAAACGGTATGACAGCTAGCATCAACTTACTCGCGCCTGAGCCAAAGCATGGAATGCATGCGCTAAGAATGAGTCGAGTGACTCACGCGCGTGTAGGGGCAAAATGTAAATAGACGCCATCAAAAAGACCACCGAACTTCGAGCAAACCAGGGTTCGAGTCACTTGAGCTGTTGGGGATCCGGGTCGCCTCCACATGGCAACTCGGATGTCTCGTGTAAATTCAAATATATAAGTGACTCTGAGGGAGATCAAGTCACCCATTACCTCACTAATACGGCAAAAGAAGCCGTCGGAGTATAAGCTAATTAGCTCAGGTTATTAGAGTCACTCGAGCAGCTCGATCTACTCGAGTTGCTCGAGTCCCCAAGCAAGTTTCAAATATATATATATATATATATAATCGACAGATGAACCTACATATATAATTACTTAAGTTATGCAAGAACTCAGTTCTGAAATACTCGAGCCACTGGTACCACTAGTGGTTCGACCAATTAATGTTACCCGAGTGACTTGGCTAATGTTACTTGAGTGACTTGGGTGGAGTTACTCGAGTATTATGGAAGCAATCAATATATGCCCTCCGCTACAAGAAGTTGGCATTTATGTATCATTTAAACCCCGAGCAACCTAGTGTGACTCACTTAAATGAATAAGTCTTGAGCTGTTGGGACCTTAGTAGCTCGGATATCTAAAATTGCAAAAGAGTGTATAATATTCCGTAGCAAAGACTATGAAACATAGCTCTGACTACGAATGAAGACATTCAACAGTACAGACTGTGAAGTATAGCGCAAACTATGACAGTAGCTCTGACTACTACTTGATAATATTACCATGGCACAGACCATGAAGACAACGCAAGCTGTATTATTATCGTGACACGAGTCATGAAGACAGCACTAGCTATGTAGCTATGACTACCTAATTAAGACGACATAGCACAAACTATGTGACCCAGCACAGACTGAATAAGGCTAAACATAAATGGCACAGACTATATTAGATTCCTCTAAGAATCGAATGACTGTTCCAAAGACAAAGAAGATAATGGTAGTACAATCTTACACGGGACGTTTGGTGACATGTGGCTTGGTGGCTAAAAAATGAGCTTGTCGTACCAATGGGACCCACCCACTCGAGTCACTCGACCCGAGTGGGTCAAGTACTTGACCCGAATAGGTTGGGTGCTCATTGGCCGACCTAGTTGAGTTGGAATAGAACACTGATCGGCTGATTTTCGGATAGAATCTCTTAATTCTCTGAGATCACTTTTCATAATTTGATTAGATCTACTGAAGAGTCCTATTCTAATCCTAACAAACCTTATCAATGGTTTTAATTTAAAGGATAGCTTGCTTATGAGAGTAATTAGACTAGAAAGCCTAATACATACTGTTTATACTGGCAATATTTTGACTTAACTAGCATTCTTCTTTATCCAACCATTCTTTTTCTCCATAATGTGTTTTTTGACTACTTTATATATTTCATATCTCCATAATTATTTATATTTATTCATTTATTTTGAAAGAACCCTACACTTTCAAAAGACCGACCATTTTGCTTTTATGGTACTGTTTTTCAAATATATTGTATTATTTTTTACAAAAGAATGATTATATAAATTCTTAAGTATTAGATTTAGCATGTGTTTGAGC
Organism: Heliamphora exappendiculata; assembly: GCA_034768845.1. Lineage (NCBI taxonomy): Eukaryota > Viridiplantae > Streptophyta > Magnoliopsida > Ericales > Sarraceniaceae > Heliamphora > Heliamphora exappendiculata. The sequence goes on along the minus strand of JAOTRH010048081.1, from coordinate 1,295 downwards.
TAGCTTATTTTTGTGATTTTTTGGCTTAAAAATTACAAAAAAAAAGTCAACTAATTTAGCTTATGGAGCTTTTTTTTTTCACTTTTTTCTTACTTTTTCTATATAATTTGACATTAATTTTTTTACAAAAAAATTTAAAAATTTAAAAATTACTAAAAAAAACTAGTCCAAATACATACTTAATAGCATAAATGAAGCTGGAGCAAATAATGGGGACCGGTATACACAACAATGCACACACTGACATTAAAAATATATATAATGACCGTGCTTTCATGATACTGTCTTTTCTAAGAATATTGCATTTTTCTAACAATATAATCATCATACAAATTTGAAGTTACCATGTTTAATAGGGAGATTCAGTTAGGAGTCCTCGTTTGACAATTTGGTCTTAAGTGAGATTTTTTATTTAAAATTATTTTAAGTTAAATAATTAAAAATACATTTGGTGAATCATAAGGAGACTTAAAGTTGAAAAACAAAAAGTCAAAAATCTTTAACTTAAAGTCACTTTAAACTAAAAAAGTAAAAGAATAAAAAAAATATTCAATAATTTTTGTATTTTAAATTTTAACTTAATCTGTAATTTTTATGAATACACTTGTAAGTTTATTTTGATAATCCATACGATTCATTTTGTAGCACTTGTCGAGAAGATCATCCATGCAATTAAATTAATCGAATATCAATAACTAAATTATGTAAACATGTTTATTTTAAATAAAATAAACAATTTGTTCTTAAAACCACACATACCATTAAAATAAATATTATAAGATATTACATATGCAAATATTCAATTAATTTAATTCTTTACATGAATGATCTTTCCAATATGCTCTATAAGATAAACAGTTCAAATCATCTTTTGATATTTAGATAAACCCATGAAATTACGTCCTTCCTTTTAGTTTAGAGAGAGAAGTTCTATAATTCGTGTATTATAAAATTTAAATTAATGTGTAATTGTTATAGATGTATTTTTTTATTTTGATAATTCATATCATTAATTCTGTAGCACTTATTGAGAAAATGATCTATGTAAAAAATTAAATTAATCAAATGTTAATAATTAAATTATTTAAATATATTTATTTTAAATAAAATAAATAATTTATTTTTAAAATCACACGTATTATTAAAATAAATATTATAAGACATTAGATCTATAAATATTCAATCAATTTAATTTTTTATAAAAATGATATTTCAATTGTGCTCTATAAAATAAACGGTTTGGATCAGTATTGAATATAATCACAAAAATGCCAAAAAGATTGGAAAACTTCAAT
>JAOTRH010048050.1:0-19597 GCA_034768845.1 Heliamphora exappendiculata | reverse complement strand
GGTAATTTTGAGCGGGGATGGCGGGTTTAAAGGCGGTTTTGTGGTTTCTGTTAAATTGAACGAAAATTGTAACGGTTGTGATTTTTTTGATATTAAAATCAAATATGATAGGGTGCTAGTACAATTTTTAAAATTACATGGGGATTTTTATTTTTGGCAAAAACCTTATGGAGTCAGTAAAATTTACCCATTTTTTAATTAAAAATATTATAATAATTTACTTAAAAAATGTTAATGAGAGTATTTGTTATTAGTGAAATTAATAATTTTTAAATTATAACTTATAGTAGAAGTTGTGAATTTTTAGTAAATTTATTAGTTTGTAGCCGAAAGAGTATAAAAAATAGTTATAGCTTGTATGCTTGGCATTACTAAAACTAAAAATTTTTAAATTATAACTTGTAGTAAAAATTGTGAGTATTTGGTAAATATGTTACCTTGTAGTTGAAATAAAATAAAAAATAATTATAACTTATAACAGAAATTGTGAATATTTAAAAAAGATTATAGCTTATTAATAAAATTAATAATAAAAAATTACAAATTAAAAGTAAAAATTTTGCCAAAACACTCAAATGTATTTAAAATGTGTATACCCTTTTTTTTTTGAAAAAAAACAAAAAAAAACTTATAAAATAGCCCAAACATGCCTTAGATGTGTCCACTTCGGTTTTTTTAATGGTTTGTGTCCACTCTGATTCAAGGAGGGAATTTAATGACATTCCATTTGCTTTTGTGAGGTTTTTCCCACGCAAAAAAGTTGCAGAGTTTTTAACTGCTTCCTTCAATGGCGAACCCGCCCCGAACCCGGAAAAGGGTCCAAGCGATCCGTCGTGCTTCTGATGGAAGTGCCTTCCAGGAGTGGTATTCCCTTCTTCTGTCAACCCTGTTTTCTCCCACCGATTTTAATTTCGTCTGTGTTTAATTATACATACACATGTATATATATATATGTGTATATATATGTGTATATATATATTTACAGTCATCTCTGTGGCGTTTCGGTGGCGATTGCTCTCGCTGATATGCACGATTGTGAGTCCAGAAAGAGTTCGAAGAGGAAGATCAAAGGCGAATGTATAAATCAGAATACTAAACGGCAGAGATTTCAAGACCAACCCAGATCGCCTTTTCGCCTTTTCATGTAACCCCTATTATTCTTTTTAAATAATGCTATGATTATCATATCTGCGGACCGTGTTTGAGTACTATATAATGTGTCATTTTAGGGAAATTGTTGAAATACTCCTGGAGTATCTCATGCTACATGTGCTACTTCTAGAGAATAGAAATGTGCTATGCAAAAGGGCATACCTCTATTCAACAAATAACCGGGTCATGTAACTATATGCAGATATATAGAGACAAAGTCTCAAGATCACGCCAACTGACCCCTCGTAGCTAGGTCGAAAGATGAGGAAGAAAGAGGAATTCTTTTTTTCTTTACCGCAATAACATGACTAAGTATGTCATCTTTATCTCTTACTTACTTGACAAATGTGAACCAATATTATGTCACATGGAGTATTTTTGGCTATATAATTAGAAGAAAGTATCACGTAAAAAATATCACATGGTACTGTGAGAGTACAAAATAATTACTTGTCATTTCATGTGTTGTGGTCATTTCATTTCATATGTAGTTTTTATGTTATTTTATGTACCCACCATTTATAACGCGCCACACAAGAGATGCTATATTATATAGTACTCAAATGTAATTGCGAAAACATGATAATTATAGTATTATTGTATTCTTCCTTTACTATTTCCGTTTTATACCCATCAGGCATTGTTCAATTAATTTATGGACCTTGCTGGTTTTATACATATTTGTGCACTCACAAATGTATAGATTGGATTTATATGGGTGTTGTGCATGAAATATACATATGTATATCATATTATATGTTCTACTATATATATATGAATGGATTTCTTACTCGCGATGGAATAGAGGTAAGAATCGAAAGAATTAGGGGAAGAAGGGCCCACAAGGAATGAATGGGAAGATCGAAAAATTGGGAGAAGAAAAGAATTTTTGATTAGATGCATGTAGAAGAAGTTTTGATTGTGACAGAAGAATAGTCTATCTTTATAAGAGAACGACATATGTACAAAGTATGAGAAGGAAAAAAAAGTACAGTATAAGAAGGAAAAGGTACATTCTAAATTTCTAATTAATAAAAATAAAAGAGAAAGAGTGAGAGTTGCTATATATGTTATTTTTCATATTGCGAAATAAATAAATCAATAGAGCTTGAAACGCATAGAGCTTGAAACGTTTTTATCTAAGGATATTTCATTTGATATCGAACTCTCATTGATATGCCATATTGAAGAGTTCATATTGGTAGAGTTTAACATAGTATCACGTGTCTTTTTAAATATTATAAGGGAATGTTTCTATCTCTCCACTGTTCTTTTCATATTCCGTGTCTCTCACCAATCCATCCGCCGTAATCTTATTTTTATGTGTAATCACTTTCTCTTCTCTTCATCTTCATTGCCTTTTTTGTATTTATTCCATTTTTATTATATATTGCCATTATATTATGAAGCATGAAGAGTCATTGGCGACTCCAAAGTTTATATATACGACGTCATTCATAAATTTAGATCCGTTTGAAATAGTGACTTATTTGGTTATTGGCTTATTGATAAAAAAATCAAATATTAATAAATCTTTTTTTGTTCTGGGTTAAAAGTAGATTTCTTAGCTTATTTTGATTGTTGGTTGTTTGAATAAATTGACTTATTTGTTTTTTCCCCCCTCTAATTGACTATCATGCCATCAAGTATTAATGTGTAATTGTTTGATTTGGGAAATAACATTTCAAATGTGGCATTGTTCCGTCGTTTTTGGCACTCATAAAGCATTTAAGGTTTGGGGTCCAAGAAGTGAATAATTTGCTTATAGTACTTAGTCTAACGACTCTAATGTAACTTTTATCACAAACCTTGTTGGCTTATTTAAAGACTCGTAAACTAATAAGTTAATAAGTCACTTAAGCCAACCTAGGCATTAAATTATATTTGTTTTAAAGAATAATAACTTTTATGCTAATCAATAATTAATTTGAGCAAGTTGGAAAGAAATTATTTAGTGATCCTAAATTATGGTTGGAATTGTTTATAATTTTTTAGTGGAGTCAATTATGGACCGATAAAAAAATAAAATAATACAATAATACAATTTTTTCCTAATGCGGTCAATTGTGTTAAAGAAGTGAAGAAAATTCTTGCTAGACCAAACCGTACGGATGAGGGTGAAGATCGTTCGAATAGAGCAAGACGGTGAACGAAAGGATGGTTGCTAGGAAAAACTGTCCAAACGGGGCCTCAGGCAGTTCGAACGGAATGCATCCAAGGAGGCTCCGGACAAAAGCGTTCAGATGGTGACCAATTCCGTTCGAACGCGTTGCGGCTGTTGTGAGACACATTTTTTTAAACCTAATTTTTGGTTTTAGGCCATATAAGAGTTCTTCTGCTAAACCATAGCCGTGGGATTATTAACCTCTGTAATTGTATCCTCTCTCAAAGAACTAGTAAAAAGTGTGAATCCCGTTAACATAGGCACAATTTGCGGGACTATGTTAAAATCTATGTGACTTTCTTCTTGCGTGTGCTTGATTGTTCTTTTTTGTTATGGTTCGTATGATCTCAGTTCTATGTTGGATTGAACGACGGTTTCAATCACCCCAAAAATTGGCCCCATTATTATCAAGTGTAGATTCCCCAGAGTGCTGCTTTCGACATCCTTCCTTTTCTTTATTCATTTTGGGAGACTATTTCATCAAATGATTCACATTGTGATGCAGAGCTCATGGGCTTCTCTTTCATGGAAGCTTATGATCGACAACAAGCTAAAAGGTGATAGTAGAGGCGCGACCTGCCGAGGTCAAATTAGCCTTGGAAAGCTCATGTTCGATTGGAAACTGCCCAACGAACAAGACTCATCGCTATGCCATGACGCTGGCTGATTTTCAGTCAAATTCCATCGTCTAAGCTCCGGTAATTGCGATTTTGCTGTTTTAGAAAACTTTTGTTTTAATACTAACTTTTTTTCGGTAACTTCTTTTTAGGTGCCGTTTGTTTTGGCACGTTTTTTTATATTTTTAGTATCCAAATTTGACCTCAAATTTGCCATTTTTAGTAATTTCTTCTTAATTTTGATTTAGGAAAAGATTGTGCTGCCTAATTAATGGTTTTTCTATTCGATTAAGGTTAAGTCATTATAAATACCATGTAATAGCCGTGGGTTATTCTGTTTTGGATTAATAACAATTTTCAGCGATTATTCTCTTATTCGTATTTGTTGTTAGAGAAAATATCTTTAATTCAAGCAAGTTTGTGGATTTCGGAGTTTGTGTTCTTCCATCTGATACGTTTTCCTGCATCAGTTGATATCAGAGCTAAACTTTTGTCCAAGTCTTGATTATGGCACGTGGTGGTGTTGCAAATAGGGGATGAGGGGGAAGATTCGTTGCCGTTGAAGAGGTGTATGAGTAGGATGACGCTGCACGAGATGTCTGAGTAGAGGAACGAATGACCCGCGTGGAGGAGTCCATCGCCGTCTTAACGGAGTAGATGGCTGCCTTAGCCGCCATTGTTCTACCTCGCAACCATCAACCAAACTGACATCCCGTCGTGGAAGAAGAGGTTTTGGATGACGATTCCGCCACCAACCTTTTTGTTGACCAACAGTCAAGGGGAAAGAATAGAGGATTTGTGGTTAACAACCAAGATTCCCAGCGCTGAAAAGCTGGTCTGAAGATCGAGATCTCTGAGTTTTAAGGGGGTTTATTGCCAGAGGAGTTTTTTGATTGGATCGGTACTGTTGAAGATGTCTTGGAGCTCAAGGAGGCTCCCGACGACAAATGGGTTCCGTTGGTAGCTGCCAGACTCCAAGGTAGAGCTGCTGCTTGGTGACAGCAAGTCAAGTTAAACAGAACTAGGCAAGGTAAACAGAAAATCAGTTCGTGGGAGAAGTTTAAGAAACACATGCGTGCTGCTTTTTTACCCCATAACTATTCGCGACTGATGTGTCAGCAGTTGTAAAACCTGAGTCAAGTAGCACGTTCTGTAGATGATTACACTACAGAGTTTTTTCATCTTTTGGCCAAGAACGATCTTTCTAAAACTGAGCAGTTGGTGTCATGATACATTGGAGGACTACGTTAGCAATTCTAGGACACTCGCAATTTGTTTGATCTATATTCGTTGTCGAAGGCCCATCAGAGAGCCTTACAGTTAGAAAAGCAATTTAGTCGAAGAGCTGCTGCTGGTAACTGGAGCAGCTCTAACCGTGTGACGGTAAATCCTAACTTCACAAATAGAACCATGAACGTCCCATCGGAAGCAAAAATAGTTGCGCCACAACCCTTTAATGCAGCTGTCGGTGGCATGCGCTGTTTCAAGTGCGGTGGACCCGGACATCATGCTGTTGATTGTCGGAAGGGTTATAATCTTGGCAAAGCTTTGTTCTTAGAGACAGACAAATCAACTGGAGATCAAATCTAGCAGGCCCTAGAGTATGATTTCGATCTTTACAAAGAAGAGGAGGTGGTTGGGGATCAAGGACCCCTTTTGGTTGTTCGACGAGCTTGTTTAACTCCTCGGGAGTCTGATGGGGACTCGTACCTGTGCAACAATATCTTCCTATCTACCTGCACCATTGGTGTGAAGGTGTGTCGCTTCGTGATTGATTCAGGAAGCTGTGAGAATATGATATCTGATGAGGCAGTCCAAAAGTTGCGGTTGGCAACGGAACAACATCCCAAACCCTACAAATTGGGGTGGTTCAAGAAAGGCAACGAGGTAAAGGTCATAAAACGGTGCTTGATTTCTTTATCTATTGGCTCTAAATATAAGGACCAAGTGTGGTGTGACATCTTTGCTACGGATGCATGCCACCTTCTATTGGGTAGGCCGTGGTAGTATCATTGTAATGTCAAGCATGAAGGGCGAGGTAACATCTACAGCTTTCTACTCGATAATACCAGGATCGTGTTGTTACCAACAAAAGGGGTTGTGCCCAAGCCAACGGTAGGAAAGGGAGCCAATCTTCTGACATGGGCGCAATTCGAGAAGGAGATCACTGACACCAAGCTGTTTTTTGTGTTAGTGGCCAAGGAAGATCCTACAGATGACCGGCAAGGAGTAGTGCCAGAATTTGTTCAACCATTATTGACAGAATTTGCAGATGTCTTTCCTGAAGAACTTCCAGCTGGGTTGCCGCCATTGCGGGACATACAACATCAAATTGATTTGGTGCCAAGTTCTAATCTACCCAATCGATCCCATTACCGAATGAGCCCAAAGGAGCATGAAGAACTACGAAGGCAAGTGGAAGAGTTACTGTCTAAGGGATTTATCAAGGAGAGTATCAATCCTTGTGCTGTCCCAGCACTACTCACCCCAAAGAAAGACGGCACCAAGAGAATGTGTGTTGATAGTAGGGCCATTAACAAGATCATTGTCAAGTACTGCTTTCCAATTCCTAGACTCGATGATTTACTTGATCAATTGACGGGAGCTAAAATCTTCTCCAAGCTAAATCTGAAGAGCGGGTACCATCAGATTCGGATTAGACCTTATGATGAGTGGAAGACAACATTCAAAACTCGGGTGGGTCTTTATGAATGGCTTGTTATTCCATTCGGGTTGTCAAACGCGCCGATCACTTTCATGCGTATAATGAACCAAGTGTTGCAACCGGTCATAGGTAAATTTGCAATTGTTTACTTTGATGATATCCTTATATATAGTGCCACTCTAGATTTACATGTGCAACATATTCGGGAAGTTTAGCTGTATTGAAGCGTGAACAGCTCTACGGAGCCATCAAAAAGTGTGTTTTCATGGCAGATCAAGCTTTATTCCTTGGTTACGTGATTTCCAAGGATAGGATCTCGATGGACGAGTCCAAGGTTAAAGCGGTCAGGAGTGGCCACAGCCGAAGACACTCTTTGACATACGCAGTTTACATGGATTGACAGCTTTCTATCGTTGATTCATTCCTCATTTCACACCATTATGGCTCCTATAACAGATTGCATAAAGGGAGGCAAGTTTATGTAGACAGACAAAGCATCTAAAGCCTTTGAAGAGATCAAGCAGAAGCTAACCTCCGCCCCAGTGCTGATTTTGCTAGATTTCTCACAACCTTTTGAGTTGCATTGTGATGCATCGAAGGTCGGGATTGGAGCTGTTCTTAGTCAAAATTCTAGACCTGTGGCTTACTTCAGTGAAAAACTGAATGGTGCCAAGTTGAAATATAGCACTTATGACGTGGAATTCCTAGCAATCATCCAGTCTCTCTAGCATTGGTATCACTACTTAATTCACAATGATTTCATTCTATATTTAGATCATGAGGCTTTGAAGTACCTTAATAGTCAAGACAAGTTATCCGACCGACATGCCAAGTGGTCCGCCTATATTCAACAGTTCTCACTTGCCATCAAGCATAAGTCTGGAACCTTAAATTGAGTGGCTGACGCCCTTAGCCGCCGAGCTTCTTTTTAAACACTTATGCAAACGAAGGTACTTGGTTTTGATAGCTTCCAAGAATTATTAGTGGTTGACCCATTTTTTTTTAGTATATTAGCCAGCTTGTCTAGTGGCACAGTATCTTATTATCACATTCAATATGGCTTCCTATTCAAAGGAAACCAACTGTGCATTCCAAATTCCAGTTTGAGGATACAGATCATAAAAGAGTTGCATAATGAAGGTCATGTGGGGAGGGACAAGCCCTATGAATTGGTAGCCGCATTTTACTATTGGCCTTCTATGATGCGAGAAATTTACAAGTTCATGAAGGGTTGCCGTATTTGCCAGGTGTCCGAAGGGGTTGCTACTAATGCAGGCCTACCATGCCTCTGCCTATTCCTACTCATTTGTAGTCCGATGTCAGCATGGATTTCGTGTTGAGTCTCTTTCGTACCCAACGCGGTCACGATTCCATCTATGTTGTGGTGGATTGGTTTTCTAAAATGGCCCATTTTATACCATGCAAGAAGACAACCGATGCGGTGAAGGTGGCCCAACTGTACTTTCAAGAAGTCTACAAGTTGCATGGGTTACCTAGTTCCATTATCTTTGATAAGGATACACTTTTTAGGCCCCTTTTGGCACTGTCTGTGGAAGATAGCTAGTACAAAGTTGGACGACAGTAGTGCTTATCACCCCCAAACTGACGGTCAAACTGAAGTGGTCAATCATTCATTGGGTAAGCTGCTGTGAAGCTTAGTTCAAGACCATGTCAAGATGTGGGATCTCAAATTATGCCAAGCGGAGTTTGCCTTTAACCATTCAATTAATCGCAGCACTAGTCTTTGTCCTTTTCAAATTGAGTATGAAATTATCCCGTGTTCTCCAATTGATCTTGCACTTGTTCTTGATTTGAAACGCGTCCATGTCAAAGCGGAGGATTTTATTAATCAGTTGCGCTTAGTTTATCAGGCCACATAACAGAAGTTGGAAGAAAGCGCTGCCCGATATAAGGAGTGAGCTCACAAAAAGTGGCGCTTTGTTGAGTTCGAAGTTGGTGATTTTGTATATGCTATCCTCACAAAGGACAGATCTTCAGTTGGAGAATATAACAAATTGGCGGCTCGAAAAATTGTTCTAGTGGAGATTATCCAGAAGATTAATCCTAATGCCGACAAATTGAAGCTTTCAAGTTCCATTCGTACATCAAACGTGTTTAATGTAAAACACTTGCTCCCCTTCCGAGGTGATGTCTCTTCTGATGGGGACTCAAATTCGAAGGTGAATTCTTTTCAAGCCGAGGAGGATGATGCAGAGCTTAGGGGCTTCTCTTTTGTGGAAGTTTATGACCGACAGCAAGCTAAAAGGTGATAGTAGAGACGCAACCTGTCGAGGTCAAATTAGCCTTAGGAAGCCCATGCTCAATTGGAAACGGCCCAACCCGCCAAGGTCAAATTAACCTCGGAAAGATTGGAAACGGCCCAATGAACAAGACTCATCGCTACGCTATGATGTTGGCTAGTTTTCAGTCAAATTCCATCGTCTAAGCCCCGAAAATCGCAATTTTATCGTTTTAGGAAACTTTTGTTTTAGTAATAACTTTTTTTTGGTAACTTCTTTTTAAGTGTCATTTGTTTTGGCACATTTCTTTATGCTTTTAGTATCCAAATTTGACCTTAAGTCAAATTTGACATTTTTAGTAATTTCTTCTTAATTTTGATTTAGGAAAAGATTGTGTTGCCTAATTGATAGTTTTCCCATTCGATTAGGGTTTAAGTCATTATAAATACCATGTAATAGTAGTGGGTTATTCAGTTTTGGATTAATAACAATTTTCAGAGATTATTCTCTTATTCGTGCTTGTTATTAGAGAGAGCATCTCTAATTCAAGCAGACTTGTGGATTTCGGAGTTTGTGTTCCTTAAGCCGATACGTCTCCCTGCATCACATTGTTTTACAAATTTCTGATTAAAAGAAATTGAACTGCTGAGCCGGATTAAAAAACGAGTTATATGTATAAAATTGATGTGTCCATACGTGTTATTGCTTCAATGCAACCATGTATAAATGTCTTTATGTACATGTTTATTGACGATCAGGCATTTTAGATACTTTGTCCCCATCCTTATCTCATCCTTGTCTCGTGCTCTGAAATAAGGTTACATGGGGGCATGAGACGAAGTACAAGACTTGCAGTATCGAAACACATGATTTCACCTGTATGTTTTAGTTGTATGTATATGAAGTGGTCTATTACAATCTTAATGCTGGAAGTCGTGTGAAAATTGTGGAATTGCAGGTTATGCTTTGAGTATTTGGAGTCAATCACTTCTTGTTCTGGTGTTCTTTTAATAGGGAAAACTTTTTGAAGACCAGCAAGGATAGCAACCAAATTGAAATTGATCGAAAAGGGTTTGAGACGTGGAGGAACATGTCAAAGCAGGTGATGGTTTTGTGAGGAGTTCATGAATGTTCTTGGGTAATTGTTTACTACGTTTGTGGTTTGATTTAATCACCTCGACGTTTTGATTTCTCTGAACATGGTTTCAGGAGAGGCTACCTTATGTCCTTCAAGCTGAAAAGGTGAACTCAGCATATGTGAACGCTTTGCTTCAACAGGTTGAAGGCACGTCAGGGGTAATTCGTAATCAGAAGCATATAACACATCTTCATGTTCTGAATTGAGTTCTTGAACTTAAATCCCATGCAGGCTTGTTGTTTTTACAGCAATGAGTGTTCACTCAAACAGAGAGATGATACTATTTTAGCTCTGAACAATAATATATGATTGTGATGAGCCTATGGTTTCCATTATCTTTTTCATACAGCAATAATGTAATAAAATGTTATGCAAGTTTTACCTTAATATCTCTTCCTTTCCCTTATTTTCTAGTATACTTTTCGATTCTCCTTTATTTTGGAGCATGTAAATCATTGTTAGTGTTTACAAGGTGACTGAGAAAGTCCTATAATACATTTATTATCTTCATCGTATTATTTATTCATGACTATGTTACAAGGATTTAGTCATTTAGATATGGGTGTGGGATGTAGGTATGTGCATACGTGTCAGTTTATCTAATGACTAAGGAATACTATAAAATATTAATTTTTCAAAATATGCTTCTTTTACATTTTAAAATAAGATGGAGTTTACACTTAAAGCATTTTATGCATGATATATATGTGAGTATTATATGTAGTTATATAGTAAAACTCTTTTAAGTACTAAAAACTCTTGCAAGGTATATATCACTTTACACGTCAGATGTATATCCCATACGTTATCCAAGTGTCGAATGCTTGAAACTGGTATCTGATACCATAACGTAGATTCATTCTCAAAATTCTTCCTGACATTTGAAAATATTTTGTCTTCCATAATATGATGCTCTGGACCCTTGTTCTCTACATTGATTCGTTGTTATGACCTTATGCAGGTGGATGATGAGGCAGATTCAGCAGAGGTTGGGAAATATGATTTGGTTTGTTCCATTCCCTGTACTCCCAACTCAGATTTCTATCCTGCTGGTTGATTGGTTCCTTTAACCTTTTATTTTTGGTTTTGTTTGGATTATATGCGATTTTCTATTAATTCTTTTCGAGATGATCACAGAATTATGAAAACTATGCAAGCTATGAAGACTCTGAAGACTCTGATGGCTATGAAAGCTTCTTGTCTGAGAGCAGTGAGAGCTTTGACACTGATGACTGGTACTCCTCTCCCCTCCTCCCTCTTCAATATCACTGCTATTCGTTGGTTGATGCGAGGAGTTAGATTTTTTTGGCCAAATGGTCTCCACTGTTTCTAGTTTTGCTTTAGACATGTTTAGAGAATACAATTCCACACTGGGTAAGGGTATAATGGGTAATTACTTAATATAATATTAGGACCTCTTCGCCTAATAACTTAACTTTTACCAAGACACGCATTCGTGGATCTAATTTTGCGGTGAGGTCTTGGGGGGGGGGGTGGGGTGGATTGCAGGGGCAGTTCCTCCCGGGCAAATTATGTTAAGGGTATTTTTTGACATTTTTTATGAACTTGTAATTGTAGCTATATATATTGTACCTTAAGACAATTATGATGTAACTTTTCATTCTTTGTCATAGTGAATCTCTATAGTAGCTGTGGACATAACCCTAATTGGAGTAACCACGTAAATTTTGTGTTTTGCTTGTTCCTTTTGATTTTTCATTTCTACATTTGTCTCTCATAATTCATGCACAATGTTTGCTATAATCGTAACGTGACAAACCTCAATAAGCAACGCACGTGAGGAGAGGTGTTAGATAATACAATTCTATGTTGGTTAACAATATAACGAGCTATAACTTGAGAAAATGTTGTAAGTTTTTCTTTTACTAGCTTAATTTTTTTAAGTTGGATACAAAGTTTTTACGGGTTGATCCTGAGAATCTTTTGTTTGACACAGGATCTTTATGAAGAATGAAGACCACACATGAAGAATGAAGACAACACTTATGGAGGGTTCCTTGTTTTCATTTGGAAGTCTCGGACCACCGAGACCAATCAAATGGCAATGGCGAAAATCCAGTTTCAGATCCATTTTTCGCCATTGCCAGATCTCGGAAGGCAAGTCATTTGGCTATTGTAAAGCAACATGTTAGGCATCTACGATTCTAACCAGTAGTTCTCTTTTTCCCTTTCTGGATTCACAAGTTCCCTACAATATTGCTCTTCCTTTATTTTATGTCTTTTTTGAGCTTAGGGGTTTTGTCACGAGTTGCCCGTTTCATAGGGACAAGTTTTGCTGCAGTGTTATGAGATATCATCCCGTGACACGTGATAAATGTCTAATTTATTCAAATTATGAGTTTTGTCAATATGCCTACCGAGCATGCATGTATAATAAGCTATGTTTGGGCTATTTTAAAAGACTTTTTTTTTTATAAAAAAGAGAGCTTTTAAGTTATACTGTTTGATTTCTCTGAAAAAAACTAATTAGTTTTTGTCATTTCTTATTCGAAGAAGGAAATATGTACATTTTTAACACATTAGCTTTTAAAAAAAATAATTATTGTTACCTCGATAATTGTATTGGACCGATTAGAGAGGATGAATGATTGACCATATGCAATTGAACGATTCTGACTTTTGGTCTCCAATGCAACCTAGGAAAAATAAAAGAACTTGACATCGATGGAGTGTCGGCTGACTACCCTCCAGTGTCTAACTCAGGTTATTGGAAATTATAGAGAGAAAATGACTTTAGTGTATGTCTATTGATCTTATTCTCTTATTCAAGCATTTAGTTTATTTATATAGAGATTTTAGATATACGTTGATCCCTCTTTATTCTCTATAGAATATCAAGAATATCAATTGATTCTTGATTATTCGGTGATAGTTGAGATTTTGCTGACTTAGTCAAAGTGTATTTTGAACTTAATTTATCACCTGATTATTCGATTCTAGGTCGAGTCGGGTTGGTTCTTGTATCTGAACTTATCACCTGATTATTCGGCTCTGGGTTGAATTGGCGCGGTTATTGTAGTTTATGAAGAAAAAGCCTAATTTTGACTTTATTAGATTCAATCTCATCGGTGATGGATTTTTTTACTTCTAGCAACAAATCAGTCTCTAATTTTGACAAAAGTTCTTCAACAATGACGATATCGTTGGTGGCAGAGGTGATGTGATTTCAACGAAAATAAAGGATGGGATAGTTGCGACGACAAAAAATGACGATCGTTGTTTATCTAAATTTAACTGAGAAATTTCTTAGAATAATATTTTTTGTTAAAAAATGCGACAACAACTAAGAATTTTTTTGTGTTAAGTGTGTGCTTTTTCTCTTCACTGTGCATTTTATTGAAATTTTTTTTTGTACAAGATTATTTTGTCAAAATAAAAAAATGATTGAGAATTTTATCTTTTAATTAACAATTTTTTTGTAAATGAGGCTTTGATTGTTACACGCAAAATTTTTCAATATCTCAATTTTTATTTTTATCGAAATAGAAAATTTTCTTAATTTAAAGAAAAAAAAGTAAAAAATTCTTGGTTGCTTTGTGTTTGAATGAGGCTTAGGGGTATAGCAACATAAAATGTGACATGATTTTTAAAAACAATTTGGGATTTGACTAATTTTTATACAAATTTTACTTATAGGACCTCTATTTAAAAACCTCAATTTTTTTTACTAAGACTTGAAATTTGTTTTATATAAAAAATAGTATACTTTTATTTTTTTATTTCTAAGCTATAGTGCTTTTAATAAAAGCACAATATTTTATTTTTGAGAACAGAGTTATTTTTTGTACAAAGGGTATTATAATAATTTATTTTAAAGAGTTAGATTGTTTGGAATATATTAAGTTTTTTTTTCTTTAAAAAAGGCATGAAAAATAATTAATTACCTTTTTTTAAATGCTATTTTGACCCAGAATATCAATATTTTTTAATCGCAAACAGAAATAAAGCTTGATTTTAAAGACATCTCAAAACGCTCAATTGCATTCCAATTTTCATTTGAAAAAATAAAAAAAAACCATCCAAAGGTCAAAACTTGGGGACTTTTGAAAAGCTACTTTATGACTTTATTTGGTTATTGATTTAGAGTCACAAAGTAGCTATTCAAATAAAGTTCCTCAAAAAATAACTTTTTAAATTTTAAACTAAGCAAAAATTTTTTTTAAAAAACAACTAAAGTTTTTTGCTTTTTTCTTGGTTATTGTTTTTTTACCATTTTTTTGTCTACTTACCAAAACATTTTTACCCATTTTACAAACTATCATAATTTTATTATATACATTTATTAATTTTAAAAATTATATTTTTAGAACTCATTCATCAAAAATAAAGAAAATTCAAAAAATTTCCTTTGAGTTAATTGTTTTTGATTTATTGCCTTATTAATTTAAACTTAAAATCAATTTATTTTAGCCCCTATTTGGCATCTCTAACAAGTTAATTCTTTTTGCAAAAAGTTTAGTTTCTCTATAGTATTTGGCATTTCTAAAAAGTTATTAATTTAAATTTTTTTTTTAAAAAAAATATATTCATACACATCTTAAATACACTAATTTTTTTAAAAATAAATAAGTATAATACCTTTAATTTAAAATGTCAACTCTCATCACAATAACAAAAAAGTCATGTCAATATTCTAACGTAATAATTTAAAAACAAAAAAATAAGAACGTATTAAATATTTTAATAAAAAAACTTTAAAACAAAAAAATTACTATAAAAAATTATCCCAAAGACATCAATCTTTTTCTTTTTAAAAAAAAAAAAATGCAGAATCTGAAATTTTTTAAACACCTCATAGGACCTAAATATGCTTTTCCCTTCTAAATCACTTGATAATTTTTATCACACTATTTTTTAAAAAGTAAATTACAATAACCTTATCTGGGTATGAGTTAAATACGGTCAGTCTCACTTATTTAAAAAAATTACACTAATATTCCATAACATTTAACGTCATTAACAAAATTAATTAAATAAAATTTTTTTCCCCAACCAGTATCTTGTAACATCAGAGAATGGGAGCACCTACAGCAGCTTTGGGGAAATTAAAATCTTTTAAGTGTGTGGGATAATTTTTTAGAGTAAAATTTTTAATTAAAATATGTAATATGTTTTTTTATTTTTGATTATTAAGTTATAGTGTTTAAATAGTCATTTTTTTCAAAGAAAAAATTAGTATATTTATGATATGTATTAAAAAAATTCTTGAAACATGAAATTAAAAAGTTAGTTAAATTTTTTAGAAAAATCAAACGAGCATAAAAATGAACTTTTTGTATAGAAGTTATCTCTTTAAATAGCTCGCACTTGAATGATAGATAATTTTATAGTGATAATTTTATTAACTATAAAACATTTAACTCATAGCCATTAAACCATATTATGGCCTAATAATTTTTTTATAACAATTACATAATGAAATATTTCTTTTATTTTTAATATTTTATTTTTATTAAAATTCTTCAACAGTTCTTACCTTAAAGAATCAAATGTGTTTTTGGTGAATATTCAATTTGAAGAATCCTTGGACATACTTTCTGCGTTGATGTGTAATACAAAATCAATCGTTAAAAAATATTGACCTAATTTTTCTAAACGATTAGGATTAACTGTATTTAACTCATATCTTAATATTATTATAATTTATCTTTTTTTAATATTTATTTTTAACTTAAAATGACTTTAATTGAAGTCAAGCCCGGTTTATAAGTCGGGCTGGAGTAGAAAATACCGTCTGCCATCAAAAGATAAACACTGCCCAGACCTACGATAACTCTTCTCCTTCATGTATGAGCTGCCATTGCAGCATTTTATCATGAACATGGAGTGCACTATTTTCAGAAGCTCCTCTTCTTCCTCTATACTTCCTCTCGGGCCATCGCCGTCGCATTCTCTTCCAGGCTCACGATTCCCGACAAGGCTCAGATTACCGGTACTTCTATTTGCCCCCTTGAATCCCCTCCGCTGTTTAGATTTTCCTCTTCAATTTCTTTCCTTTAATTTTGAATCAAATTCTCGGAACATAGAGATTAAAGCATTCAAGGTCTGTGGGTTATTATCATCGTAATCGTCGTTCAGCGATAAACGCTTGTGGGTCCGAAGAAAACGCGTCCGTTAATGGGTTCTCAATCACACCGCACAAGATTTTCATGGAAGAGGTACTTTGTCCTCCTCACGCCTTTTGGAATTTCTATATATATATTTTTTGTTTTTTTAGGAGGTTAATTTGTTTTCTTTGGCATGTTTGTATCAAATTTGTGGTTTCTTGGAATTTTACTATCTAGGTTTAGCTGTGAGTTCAACTATTTTGGGTTTTAGACTTGCCTTGCTCAATTTTTTTCATGTTCTGGGGAGTGATTTTAATCAATTAAGAGCGTACTGCTGATATGAATTTGTGCCATTCAGGCAATCGGAGCTGAATATGGAGAAGGCTTTGAGACTTTCAGACCAGATGGACCTCTTAAAATCGATGTGGTAAGCAAAATTCTTAGTACTTTGATGCAATATCCATGATTGCAGCATACACACGCCGGTGTGTTCGTATGAGGGTGCTTCTAGGGACAGACGAATGATTGTAATTTAGAGGGAAAATAATTCTTACAATCTCTTAGGTGATAAATATTATATTTTCAAAAAAATCATTGCGGCAAACCTATGCAATCTTGAAATATTTGAGACTAATACTACTATAATTATATTAAATTTCTGGAACTTAATTTTTCCAAAACTTAGGGGCAGTTGCCCCATCCGCTCCACTTGGACATCCATGGGTGCATCTATATAGCCTTTTTTATATAATCTTGATTCAACTCAACAAAGCTTGGCCCTCGACTACTTGGGCTTGGCTCTATGAGCCCTTCTTACCATAATTTCAGTTGGATAATGAGCATATATCCTTCTCCATCTTTGTGTTTGTCTATGGATTTAGTTACTTTTTGTGGCCTGAAAATTCAGCTTTATATATACTGGGTCATGCTACAATTGAATTTTCAATTACTCATGGTTGTTAAATTCTGTTGGATTTAGGATTTTTTAAATGACAGACTACAAGAGGGATTCCTTAAACGAATCCGCTATGCAATGAAACCTGATGAAGCATATGGTCTTATTTTCTCATGGGACAATGTGGTGGTAAATTCTTGAACTCTGGACTTGTCTTTCCCAATTTTGTTTATTTTTTATTTCAAAAGCCATTATGTTACCAAATCAAATATAGCAATGAATTTGTCATTCAAGTTGGTAACATGGAGCGAAAATACTTATATCCATGTTATAAGCTAATTCATGACAAGAGTTAATTGATTGGCATGGGAAACACAATGGTTTTGCTGTCTTTGGTGTTGATTGTTGTATACTCTTCCTTCTTTTCCTACTCAGTGGAGGTAGATACAGATTGTTCTAAGCATTTTATAAGTTGTTCATCTATATTTGTCACAGACAAAATTTGAGGGAATAGCATTTTTTTTTTGTAAATAAATAATAACATGAAGATCAATTGAAAAAACCAATTTGTGAAATAACCTGATTTGCTTCTTTCTTTGAAGTTTGAATATAGTACTTGACGAATTTTTTTATCGGAACCAACAATGTGCTTCGAACTGCACGATTCCCATTTTACATTTTCATCTTTAAATCAGAAGTACTTTGACTTTTTGGGACATTGCAAGTTAACTTTTGGATTTCACTTTTGGATTGGTCCTTGGGAATTTCAAAATAAGTGAACCTCAAACTAGTCGTAATGTACATTAATAAAAAATTATGATTTTTTTACACCCCTACATAACCAGCCATTTGGAAATGGCCACATGGTGTAGTATCAGAGTTTCACATAGCCAGTAGAATATGGGACGTGTGGTGTCTTCAGGATAAATGAACATGGGAAGATATGCATGTAGTTGGATGTGAATGTAGAAGTAGCTGTAACTGCCATTTTCAGCAGCTATAAAAGGCAAAGAATGACAGAAAGCTCCCTTCTCGCATCAACCAAATCAACTCAATCAGTCAATCAATTTCAGCTCTTTTATATTTCCAAGCATTCAGTTCATTGTATCAATTTCATTTCAATTATCCAATTTATTTCATACCTGGTTTTACTTACTTTCATTCAGCGTTGGGAACTTCAATTCACTTTATTCCTGATCTTACACCTAGGAATTAGGAAGTCCTCTTCAATGAAGCAAAAAAAGAACCAAGTGGTTCATCCATTGAGCTCATAGCTTGGTTAGCTTGTTAGAAGCCCACTACTACATTTGTATCACTTCTGGTCCTGGCACTACCCACATGCACAACCAAATGCTCATCCTTAGTCACGCTTGAGGGAAACAGGTTTGCACCTTGTGTATGAATGCAAGCTGGAGATTCATCATGAACTAAGGTGCTCTCATATCAACCAATTCCTGTAATCTTCTTGTACCTTCGAACTTGATTGTAAGCAAGAGTGATGGCCAGACGGTTTGTAAGATTTTTTAATGAGCTATAAAGATGTATTCTAGCCCTTGTAAAGTTAAGGTGTAGTTCTAAATGGGCAAAAGAGGACCAGAATGAACTTTTGTTCAATTAGTAAGGAAAGATCTCAGTGTCACTACACTAACTGAAATGAGCAAGTTCAAAATGAGTAGGAATATTGATAGGATGTGATATGACTTCCTCAAGGATATATGTTATTGTGATTTGACAAATCAACGATAATTGCTAGCCATGTTTGTCATTACTCGAGTTATTATGCTTTCAGTACTTCTATTTCATGTTCTCTTTTACCATGTATTGGTATGTAATTTGCTTCAGGCAGATACTCGATCATTGAAGTTGAAAGCTTGGAAACAACTTGCTTCTGAAGAGGGTATGTAATGTTCTTTTCCTCTTATGAAATGTAGTCATCTTCTGGAAGTTTATATTATTAGCGGTCATAACTGATGTGCAAACATGAGGTTATTATGCCCAATGAGTTAGGCATTTTGGGGATATGAGTGTGAGAGGAAGACAATAGTGGCTGAATGTTTTTGAGTTATTTCTATTATTTGTTTTATGATTGCGGTTGTCATCATACCTATTATTCATCTTTGGAGCAGCCGGCTGAGATTTTCATCCACGTTTTTTCTTCTATCTCCACCACAATGCTCCAATAGCACAATGGCTTTGCCCTTCCCTGGTCCACCGACGGAGAGGGGGAGGGGTTACATCTTCGACCTTAGTGATTGAGGCTTTCCTAGGCAAACCCTTTGCAACTTTCTCTTCCGTCATTGGTAAACTACAGTGGAATTATTGGTTAAAGGATTCTTCTAAATGTATGAAAAAACCATGCCGCACACTAGGTTCTTTAAAAGGTATTGAATATGCACCCGTGATCCAACTTACGTACTAGATAAGAATGCATAAAACTTTTATTTATGCATTCTTCTAGCAAGGGCATGCCCTGCCTGAGGTGTAGATCCATGAGGCTTGCATGGTCAAGCAATTGGTACAGTGTATACTCTTTTGTTTGCTTACATTAGTGTAGAAGCATTTTATCAGCATATAGTCCAGTATTTATTATGTGGTTTAAACTCATTTGTTGATGTCCCTGCTAAAAGATTTTCTGTGCATCATCTTGTATTTTCGTTC
>JAOTRH010048039.1:0-19597 GCA_034768845.1 Heliamphora exappendiculata | reverse complement strand
TTATAAACTTTTAATAAAATAATAAGCTAATAACTTATAAACTTAATAATAATATTAATAGGTTATAAACTTATAAACTTTGAAACTTATTAGTTATAATTTATAAACTTATAAAATATGAAAATATAAAATTAATAAACTTATATTGCTATAAATAATAAATTAACTTATTAATTTATTATGAAGTTTGACTAATTAATTAATAATAAACTAATATAACAACTAATAACTAAAAAAAATTTAAACTTATATTATACAAGTTACAACAATAATTTTAAAAAAATAAAAAAAAAGCTAAAAGCCCGACTGGCTTGCCCAAAAGCCCGGCCCGAGGCTCAAGCTCTATACCCTTAGGGATTTGGGCCTACCCTTAGAGAAAAAAACTTGACCGGACCTGATTTTTTGCAGAAGCCAGCGGGCTTTGGGTTGGGCTAGACCCACTCGTGCCACAGCTGGGCTGAGCCCAAATTACACCATTGATATGAATCCTTTTACGCCATTATGCTATGTTATAAGGCATATTTTCAGTTTGTTTCAACAGGTTTATATCTTTTCTTAATACGACATTTCATGTTAATTTAGGTCTACTCATTCACCTAGTGTCTTCATTACTCATATTTTGTTACATTTTCTTATTATTGTTGGTCTACGTTGTATGTGTCCAAACCATCTTAGCCTATTTTTTCTCAACTTGTCTTCAATTGGTGCGACCGCTACCGTTTCACGAATTTTTTCATTACTAATTTTATCTTTTCTAGTCTTACAACACATCTACCTTAACATTCTCATTTTCACAACACTCATTTTATTTATGTGATCTTTTTTAGCAGCCCAATATTCAGTTCCATATAAAATCGCTGGTCTAATAGCTGTCCTCTAAAATTTTTCTTTTAATCTTGTAGGTATCTGCCGATCACATAAAACTACCGAAGCACTCCTTCACTTGAGCCAATCAACATTGATTCTATAAATTACATCATTTACAACCATGGTTTTAAATATCGTCGATTCCGTTATGTATCGGTCATTACGTAATGGTATTTCATACATACGATTCGGATACACACCTGGGTATCGGAATTGTAGAAAATTCCTACAGTATCGACCAATATGGTCGGTACTTATCGCATTCCAGTGGCGTATCGGTCCGTATCAACCGATACTATGATACGTAATCCGAGAAAATCGAAGATTTTGGCTTCGCTTTCCTCTTTAGAACTCTATCTTCATCTTCAAAGTTAGGTGTCAAAAATGTTAATTAAAAATACTTATAAAAGTTCAATTTCTAGTAAATAAGTTTAGAATATTTTATCAATGAGTTTATATCATTTTCTAGCGCTTGAAAAAAAATATGAGTGTGGTTACCAATTCCTATTACAGACTGGCCGATTCTTCTGATACCCGTTTCACGTGACCGCGACCGTTTCTTTGATTGGTACCGTGATTTAAAACCCTATTTATAACTTCTCCATCTTTGTTAATTATTCAGCCTAGATAAAGAAAATTTTCACTCTTCGGTATCTCTTGGTTTTGAATATTTACTTTTTAACCATTAATACTCATATTATTGCTAAAATTATATCTATATATTTAGTTCTTACTCGAAATCCTTTTGACTTTAAAGATTCCTTTCACATTTCTAACTTAGCGTTAATTCTACTATTGGTCTCATCCACTAAGACAACATTATCAGCAAAAAACATACATAATTGAACATCATCCTGAATATGTCTAGTCAATTCATTCATAACTAAGACAAATAGATAAAGACTCAAAGTCGATCCTTATTGTAATTCTATTATAATCGGAAATTCACTTGTTTGTCTTACAGATGACCTAATTGTTGTGGTGGCTCCATTATACATGTTTTTAATCACTTCAATGTGCCCTTTTGCCACGCTTTTTTTTTTCCCAATGCCTACCATATGATATCTTTAGACACTCTATTATAGGCGTTTTCTAAGTCTGTAAAACCATATGAATATCTCTATTTTTTTCTTTAGTTTTCTATTAATCTCCTTAGTAGTTGGATTGTTTCCATAGTTGATTTACCAAGCATAAAAATCAAATTGATTCTGTGACACTGTTGTTAATCATAGATGATCTTCATCACTCTTTCCAATTACTTCATTTTTAGGTAATAGAATACTCTTTCTCCATTCTTTGGACATTTTTCTAGTCATTATGATTTTATTAAATAGCTTTGTTAACCAAGACATTTCCACTTCGCCTAGGAATTTCTACACCTCCACAGGGATACCATTTGGTTCTAAAGCATTACCTGATTTCATTCTCTTCATTGCAGTTTTTACTTTGAACTTTTTTATTCTGCGATAGAATTTATATACTCTAATTTTATCCGAGTTATCAGATTCTTCTCCTCCATATCTTTCTACGTGCTTTTCGTTTAATAATTTATCAAAATAGGTTTTTCATCTATCTCTAATTTCCTCATTTTTCACTAACACTATGAATCCTCGCTTTTTATGCATTTAACTTGAGTAAAATTTCTTGTTTTCCTTTCTTTCCACTTAGTGAGTTTATAGATGTTTTTTTTCTTCATTTTTGCTATCTAATCTAGTATAAAAATCATAATAAGCTTTCAATTTAGCATCTATAACGGTTTTCTTAATGTTTTTATAAGCTTGTTTATAACTCCTAAACTTGTTCTCATTTATATCTTTTTCCCACCTTTTAAAACATTTTTTTTTACTTTTATTATGGTTTGGATCTCGTTATTTCATTACCAAGTTTCCTTAGGTATAAGGCATTTCTTTTTCGACTATCTAAGAATTTCTTTCGATATCCTTTTAATATATTCTACCATTGTACTCCATATAGTATTAGTATATTCTTCCAAATTTCATCTTACTTCTTTACTTATTTTGTCCTTAAAAATCTCTAATTTCTCACCTTAAAGATTCTACCATCTAGTTATGGGAAAATTATATCATTCATCTCTTCTAAGTAATTTACATTAGTTTATATAGACTTGGAAACTTCCTATATGGTAAGATTTCTAAAACAAAAAAAAGGAAACTTGTCAAACTACTAAATCTTTTGACTTCTAAAACCTTTCTAATACTAAATAGGACCCATAGACATAATGTTAAGTTAGGGGTGTTATTGTATTTTTGATATGCTTATCTCATTATATAAATAATACTAATAAGGGAGCTAACCCTAATTTTGGGTGCTCGCTTTTTTCACTTTCAGAATAATTCTCTCAACTCTCTCCTAGTCTCTCTCAACTCTTTCATATTGTTCTTTGTTCATACATCAATATTAACATGATATCAGAGCAAAATCCTATGTAATTGCGATTTCTCATTTATTTTTATTTATTTTCCCTTTTTTCTCTTAGAATTCGTAATTGTAAAAAAAAAAACTTTTTTCTTCCAGAGATGATCAATTGGTTCTCAGAATCCATGTCATGATTTTTTCAAAATTTTCCAGGCATGTTTGATAATTTTTTCGATTTTTTTTGAATTTTCAGTGCTGATCGATTTTTTTCCCAAAATCCGTGATTGCGACTGTTTTTGCTTCGATCAATGGTTGTTTCTACTCCCATGGGTGCCGATTAGGGTTATCTAAGGCTCTAACAAGGACGAATCAACCCTATTGTTGAGTTTTTGGTTGATTTCGATTTGCGGCTAGAGTTTGTTCGGCTTTCACTTCATTTTTGTCGATTGTTCCCATCTTTTTCGGCTTGTTCTGGTTCTTAAAGTGGTCGCCCAGTGGCGCTTCCGTGTTTTCAGCCTATTTTGATTCATGACGGACTCGCCTAGTGGTGTTTGAAGGGTCTGTTGCTTCGGTTTCCACCAGGTTTTTTGGCTCCCTTTTTTTCCTTTTGCTTCTATCTGGTATGGTTCTTATCTATCGTTGCTCGCCTCGTGATTCCGTTCTACTTTGATTTGCATTTGTTCCACCAATTCTTGCTTTCGTTGGCCTCGTACTGCTTGTTCTTGTTTTTCCGTGACCATGTCTGATACCGAAAAGCTTTCTGATGGTATTAAGGGCACTGGATTGATTCGTTCACAGACCCCTTATTGATAGTCCATCTCTTCAAACCAGTCATGTAAAGTTGGATGGCAGCAACTATTTGATTTGGTCTCGTGTTTGTAGTTTAGCTATTGTTGCTCGTGGTGTCTTTGGGTATATCATTGGTGAAACTCTGCAATCAACAGTTGTGGGGCTGTTTCACACATGGTGGATAAAGGAAAATACCTTTGTTATGTCATGTCTACTCCATTCTATGCAGCCCTCTATTAGTCGCAGTTTTTTACTTCTGCACATAAGATTTAGTCCACTGTTGCTTAGACTTATTCCCAGACAGGCAATGATGCTTAGCTTTATGAATTGAGGAATAAACTTCGTGGATTAGATCAGAAAGATCAGTCGCTAGCTCAGTATTATGCAGCGTTGACCAGTTTGTGGAACAAGATAGATTATTATCAAGATTTCCATGCCATTTGTCTTACTGATACTACAGCCTTTTAGAAAATGGTAGAAAAGGAACGGGTGTATGATTTCCTTGCCGGCCTCCATATTGGCTATGATCCGATCCGTGTACAAATCTTGGGACAAGATCCGTTCCCTACCTTGAGGTAGGTGTATGCTTATGTTCACTAGGAAGAGAGTTGACGTCATGCTATGGTTTTTCCTCATAGTTAGGAGTGCTTTGTGTTAACTGTCACGTCCATCACTCGACCAGGACAACCTATAAAATATAAGGAGAAGAGTCGTTCAGTAGCTCGTGATCAGTTACGCTGTGAGTATTGTGGTAAAGCCCGTCATACTATTGATCACTGCTGGAAGTAACATGGTTGTCCTCCTCAGGGACGCGGCGGTGTCTGTGGTAGTGGCCGTAGTGGCCCTATTCGCTTCGACGCTCATCTTTCTGAGATCTCTGGTAGCACATCTGGTGAGACTGGCCCTCTCTTTGAGATGGAGTTGACTATTCTTAGGCGCCTGATGGCTCGGGTTGACATCTCTTCTTCTCCAGCCTCCACTTCCACCTCTAACTTTGCTCACTCGGGTATATTTCCTAGTGCACTTAGTGCTGTTGCCTCTCTTATTCCTTGGATCATTGATTCAGGTGCCACTGATCATATGACTGGGCCTTTCACCTTGCTTTCTTCTTATTTTACTTGTTTTGGTAAAGATAAGGTTCAAATAGCCGATGGGTCTTTATCTTCTGTTTCTAGCCAAGGTTCTATCAATTGCTCTTCCACCCTTTCTCTTTTGTCTGTTCTTCATGTTCTCAATTTTTTTACTAATCTCTTATCTGTCAGTCGTTTTTTCAGTTCATTAAACTGCTTTGTAGCCTTTTTTCCCACTCATTGTGCTTTTCAGGAATTAGTGACGAGGAGAACAATTGGTAGTGGTAGTGCGCATGGTGGACTGCACTTACTGGATGTTCCGTCTACCTCTTCTCTTTCACCTTCACGGTGTCGCCAGGCTCTCCATGTCAATATTGGACCTTTACTTTTGCAGCTATATCAGTGGCATCGTCGTTTGGGGCATCCTTTCTTTGGAGTTTTAGAGAGGCTTTTTTTTTCTTTAGCTAAACATTGTTCTATAAGTACTTTTTGTTGTGAGGCTTGTGAACTTGCTAAACATAAACGGTCTGTTTATCTTTCAGTTAATAACCGTAGTGATTTTCCGTTTATGCTTATCCATTCTGATGTTTGGGGTCCTTCACCTGTTACTTCTATTTTTGGTTATCGGTGGTTTGTGATTTTTATTGACTGTTATTCTCGTGTCACTTGGGTTTGTTTACTTCGTGCTAAGAGTGAAGTTTTTTCGTGTTTCCAAAATTTTCATAACATGGTGCGTACCAATGTGATGCCACCATCAAGATTTTTCGTTCTGATAATGGGATTGAGTATCTTAATAGTGCTTTCCGCGCCTATCTCGAGGATCATGGTATTCTTTTTCAAACGAGCTGTCTAAACTCCTGAACAAAATAGGGTGGCGAAACAAAAAAATCGTCATCTTCTTGAAGTTGCTCGTTCTCTTCTCTTCACTATGCATATTTCTAAGTTTTTTTGGAGTGAGGCAGTCCTCACCGCTGCCTATCTTATCAATTGTTTGCTTTCTAGTGTCTTTCACTTCAAAACCCCTTTGGCACTTCTATCCACGTTTCTACCTATCTCTTCTCTTCCACCTAGGGTCTTTGGGTGTACTTGCTTTGTTCATGCACCTAAACATCGAGGTGGAAAATTGGATTCTGAGGCTGCTAAATATATTTTCATTGGCTACTCTCCTACTTAAAAGGGTTATAAATGCTATCCTCCTACCACTCGCAAAGTGTTTGTTAGTATGGATGTTACTTTCTGGGAGACTTGAGTTCTTTTTTTGCCCCTCTGAAATATCTCTTCAGGGGGAGACATCTAAATTAGAAGAGATACGATCGGATACGCTTATTTAGTCTAATCAGGAGTCTTATGAGTTAGTCTTTCCAAATCTTTTCCAAATCTTATACACCAAGACTATATTCCCACCGAGGGGGAGAAGGAAGGGTCAGGTGAGGGAAAAACAGAGCAGGATATTGTTGGACGATTATATCGAACTGATCTGCATACTTATTCTCGACATCAGAAGGATCAGATTGCTCATGCACTTCTACCACCTTGTCAGTTGCTCTCTCCGCCTCTTATTTCAGTCTCTTCTATTGCTTCACCTGGTAATGAATCATCTGTTGATCTTAATACTTGTGATTTACCTATTGCCCTTCGAAAAGGCGTTAGGATATGTTCTCAACATCCAATTTCACAATTTGTCTCATATGACTCATTATCAAACCCATATTGTTCTTTTGTCTCGTCTTTGTCCTCTATTTCAGTTTCGCAGGGTTGGAAAAATCTATTGTGGACTCTAAGTGGAAAAAGGATATGATTGAAGAGATGACAACTCTAAAAAAGAATGGCACTTGGGAGTTAGTCTGTCACGCCCCAAATATCCGGTCACGCGAAAGCCCACCAAAACACTCATTTATGAAGATAAGGTTTTCATAAGAAATCAAAATGTACAGGATTTGGATGAAAGTCCCCACAGTTCAACTTTCATAAACTGTAAAACATGCATTCTCATACATGAATAAACGTATCGCCAGAAGGCGTACAAAATCAGCCTCAATAGGCGTCACATGTAAAAGTACATGTCTCAAAAAGGAAAAACTACAGCAAGTCTTCATCACCTCTGGAACTAGGTTGTCTCGTCATGGTCACCTGAAAATGTTTTTCAGAAAATTCCACATCGTGAGCCGAAGCCCAATAGAAAATAGACTGTGTAAAGCTATAATACAGGTAATGCAATCGTATGGTGGGAGCTAACTCGACCACAGCACCCAAAAGGTTTTCCATCCCAAAAACTACACGTTTTTCATCCTTAAAACTATGCATATCGTGCCACAGTTAAGGGAAAGCAGCAATAAAATAGTATTCTCCACTCGGACACACAACCGAGGAGACAAGATAGAATGAGATCCTATGTACCGACTCTGTTAACTCAAGACAAAGGCAACAACTATAGACTCCTGCCCATTACCGTAGTCCTGAACCACTTAAGGCCTGCTAGGTAATGACAAGTTCTATACGATGTCACAACAACATACCCACTCAAGGGATAACTTGCTTCTTTACGGATTTCTATGACCAATGGACGAAGTTAACCAAATCACGACTTGCTTCTTTACGGATTGCCACGATCGATGGACGAAGTTAACCAATACCACGTTTACGGGGATTAACCCGAGGGACCGGTGCGAACCCACTATGCGCACGTTTTTAGACTTTCACCAAGGAGTAATGAAAGCCCAACTCAACACACATTTATCGTCACGGTACATCTATAGATAACATTTAAACCTAACCCACCAACAAATATACAACACATGTATATAAAAGGGATCCCATCCGTAAACTATGGAGATCAAACAACAGATGTAAAAAAAAACATACTTTCACCCAAAACATTTTAGAAGTTGAGACTCAACCCCGAGGGCTAGCTCTAAACCTTCAACCAACACGTTTTGAAAATTCTCGAGACTCTGTCTTCAAACTATCCTTTTGAAAACCTCAGATACCCCTTTGAAACCATAGAATTTCATAAAAACCTCCGATAAACATCACACGAGGAAAGCTTGAACCAAAACACATCATTTTCCCAAAACAGTCCAGGTTCAGTCGACTGGACTCCCCCTCCAGTCGACTGGAAATCACACTGGAAATGAAAATCCAAAACAAAAGCCATTTCAGTCGACTGACCTCCCAGGTCCAGTCGACTGAACCTCCCACATGATGATCCAGTCAACTGAACTCATAGGTTCAGTCGACTGAACTTACCCAGATCATGTTTTTGGGCTACGGTTTTGGTTTTCTAACCTCAAATCAAACCTCCAAACTCCTGTTTTTGATATCCACAAGCATCCCCTAGCTTAGGACTATCATAAAACCTCGAAAGGAAACTCCATCTTTCGATTTCATCCAATCGAACGCCGAAAAACGGTTTTAACCCAAAATCGGATTTGAAACATAAATCACATTTCATGCGTTTTAAAACGGTAGAAACACGTAGGATTACATGTAGTACCCTCTAACAGTTATACAGTCTAGGATCCTACCTCGGCGAGTTCAAAACTCGACGTCTCGATCTACGTGCAAAATTGAGCTTCGCTGGAATGAAATTCTGACTGGATGGATGCGTAGATCATGATGCCGATACTAAGGATCAGCAGTTGGTTTATCAAAATCCAAGCCCCGGGCCCCCGAGAAGTTAGAAGGCAGGGAGAAAACTGGAGGAAACTTAGAAGTTAAGTTTTCAAAATATCTTTTAAAAAATATCTAAGTCCTGATATTTATAAACCTCCAAAATATCTTTTTTTTTTAATTTTTGAAATTCGCACGGCAACTCCCTACAACCCCGGGAACCAACCCCACATGCTCAGATAAACTTAAACATACATTAAAACGAGTAAATCACACAACGTGGAAATATATATATGCAAAAAACATCATATATACGTAAGTCTAAAAAAGATACGGGTCCGAGTCTCACCACTCTTCCCCCTTAGGGAATTTCGCCCCCGAAATTCACAATAAGGTCACGAGGTAAACAGGTGTTGGTATCTAGCACGCATCCCAGACTCGAGCTCCCACGTCCCTTCCTCAATCCTGTGATGATGCCATAGGACCTTGACATAAGCAATTGTTCTGCCTCGCAACGTCTGCTCGTTTGTGTCAAGAATCCTCATTGGACGCTCCTCATAAATGGCCTCCTCATCAATCCGTAGCTCAGCCCAATCTAGCACATGTGAAGGATCAGGCTCGTACCTCCAAAGCATAGAAACGTGGAACACGTTATACACAGATGCTAACTGAGGTGGTAACGCAAACGGTAAGCAACCTCTCCAATCCTATCAAGAATCTCAAAAGGTCCAATGAAATGCGGTGATAACTTCCCGCTACGATCAAATCTCATCAAACCTCTACGCGGTGAGACCTTTAGAAACACATGATCCCCCACTGCAAACTTCAAAGGTCGCCTCCTCTGTTCTGCATAACTCTTCTGGCGGCTCTGCGTTGTAGCAAGGCGCTGTCGAATCGCTGTAACCTTCTCCGTCGTCTCCCGTACCATCTCGGGTCCTAAGACTGTGGTCTCTCCCACATCTGTCCAACATACGGGCGATCTACACGGTCTACCATACAAAGCCTCATACGGTGCCATCCCAATACTGGACTGATAGCTATTATTGTATGCAAACTAAGCTAAAGGTAGATGATCTTCCCATGAACCTCTGAAGTCAAGGACATAAGACCTCAGCTTATCCTCCAGAATCTGTATAGTCCTCTCTGACTGGCCATCCGTCTGGGGGTGAAAAGTGGTACTGAACGTCAAGTTCGTCCCCAAGGCCTCCTGAAGACTCTGCCAAAAGCGCGAAGTAAAGCGCGGGTTTCGGTATGAAACAATGGATACCGGCACTCCGTGCAATTTGATTACCTCCCTGACGTACAAGCTACTCAGTCGTTCCACTGAATCCCTCACTCGGATAGGGAAAAAGTGTGCAGACTTCGTCAACCTATCAACCACAACCCACACGGCGTCGTGTCCCCTAGGTGACCGAGGAAATCCTGACACAAAGTCCATCGTGATGTGTTCCCACTTCCACTCTGATATAGGTAACAACTGTAGCAATCTTGCCGGTCTCTAATGTTTTGCCTTTACCTGCTGACAGGTGAGGCATCGGGAAACAAACTGGATCACATCTCGCTTCATCCCTATCCAATAAAACTAACGACGTAAGTTATGATACATCTTCGTTCCTCCAGGATGCACGGCAAGACTCATGTAAAAGATCAGCTCGGCATAACTCTGGCACAAACAACCTGCCTGCCAACCTCAGACTCTGATCAGAACCCACAATCCATCCTGCTATATCCTCGCCACTAACAACGCGGTCTCGTATCATATGAGCCTCCTGGTCCATCTGCTGGACCTCTAGCACAGTGCTATCATCGCTGGTCGAGTAACTACAGAAAACAAGGTAGCACCCGTCTCAATCTCCTTGAGGCACAAATCAAACTCCCCAACATCTGCAAGCATATTCCACTCACGTATAGCCACAGAAGCTAAAGACCCGCGAGATCTCCTACTGAGCGCGCTTGCCACCACATTGGCCTTCCCTGGATGGTACTGCAAGTCGAAATCATAATCCTCCAATAACTCCATCCATCTTCGTTGGCGCAAGTTCAGGTCCTGCGAGCGAAAACAAGTATTTCAAGCTCTTGTGATCGGAGAAAACCTTGAAATGCTCACCATAAAGATAGTGACACTATGTCTTCAAGGCAAAAACCACGGCTGCCAACTCCAAGTCATACGTAGGATAATTCCGCTCGTGCGTTTTCAACTGTCGAGAACCGTAGGCTACAACCTTACCCTCCTGCATTAGAACACATCCAAGACCGTCATGTGATGCATCACAGTATACAGTATATCCCAAATCTCGCTCTGGAATGATCAACACTGGCAGACTAGTCAACCTTGTCTTCAGCTCCTGGAAAGCTGACTCACAGGACTCACTCCAAATAAACACAACTCCCTTCCGCGTCAGGCGCGTCATCGGTGTAGCGAGTCTAGCAAAGTCCTTCACGAACCGTCGGTAGTTGCCGGCTAAACCCAGAATATTACGTATCTCAAAGACACTCTTCGGTCGCTCTCAACCGGTCACAGCATCAGTATTTGACGAATCCACTGATACCCCGTCTGCCGACACTACGTGTCCCAAAAATCTCACCTCAGTCATCCAGAACTCGCACTTCTCGAATTTCGCATACAAGCGGTGCTCTCTCAAAGTCTGTAGCACGATCCTCAAATGATCCTCGTGCGCCTCTCTAGTGGGTGAATATATCAGAATATCATCCACGAACACTACCAGAAAACTGTTCAAATAAGGGTGGAAGATCCGGTTCATCAAACCCATGAACGTAGCTGGTGCGTTCGTCAGACCGAACGGCATAACCAGAAACTCATAGTGACCATAGCGAGTCCTGAAAGCGGTCTTCGCTATGTCCTTGTCCCTAATCTTCAACTGGTGATATCCCGATTTCAAGTCAATCTTCGAGAAGCATCTCGAATCTCTCAGCTGATCAAACAAGTCATCTATCCTCGGCATTGGATACTTGTTCTTCACTGTCACCTGGTTCTACTTTCCATAATCGATACATAGACGTAAAGATCCATCCTTTTTCTTGGTGAAAAGAGCAGGAGCTCCCCACGGAGAAGTACTCGAACCTATAAATCCCCTGTCAAGTAACTCTTGCAACTGTACCTTGAGTTCACGCAACTTAGCGGGTGCAAAGCGATAGGACGGCATAGATACGGGAGCAGCTTCGGGGACTATATCAATAGAGAACTCTACCTCCCGGCTCGGCGGCAACTCAATCAGGTCATCAGGAAAGATATCAGGATAGTCGCACACCACCGGAGGTAACTCTTCTCGAACTCCAACCTCATCCAAGGTGAGAGTTGAGAAAAGGAAACTCAGGTTGCCCTGGTTTCGCACAACACCTGGTATAGACCTAAAACACTCATCCCGGTCTCCCACAAAACAAAAGCAATCTCCCGTCGACGTACAGATCGTCACCCTCCGTCGAGCGCAATCGATGAAGGCACGATAGGTGGTTAACCAGTCCATCCCTAGGATGACATCAAACGTGGTCATGTCTAGGATAAGAAGGTCGAACTCTATACAATGACCGGCGACCTCCAACACACAGGATCTACAGATGAGACTCAACGTCACATCCCCACTCATTAGGGTCTCCACGCACATAGTACTACCCAACCAATCCATTTGCAATCCCAATGAAGATGCGAAAGCTGAAGATATAAACGAATGTGATGCTTCAGTGTTGATAAGAACGCTGGCCCATGATCTGTAGACTAGAAATGTACCTCTGATCATGGAGGTGGTAGCAGCAGCATCGGGCACGACCAGTGCTCTGGAAGAATTAGGATCCGTAAGAACGTAAGCTCTGGCTGGTCCGCTGCGGCTCTGAACTGCCGACTGTCTACCTGACCGCACTGATGCACCCCCCTCTGCAAATTTGGACGTCTGAGCTCTAGGCTGTTGATACGTCTGTCTCCCCTGGCTAGATGGAACTACTGGTGCTTCTGCTGTGCTATGAATGTTCCCTCCCTGAGGATAGTTCCTCCGGATGTGCCCAGTCTACCCACACTCAACATATCGGTGGTCCTCTCTCTGGCGCCTGCGACTGTGCCTGAACAGGCGCTGCACCCCTGCACTTTGCTGCACGATGTCTTGGTCGCTGGCATCTATGGCAAAGCTCCCTCTGATCCTACCGTCCCGCTGAAGCTACGGGAGGCGAAGAAGCAGAAGACCGTGGAGGATACGATCCCACAGGATGAGAACTCGGACCAGATGTCCGTTGACGCTTGCCCTTGCGTCCCCATGACTGTGCACGCCCCCCGTCCTGTTGACTCCTACCGTCTCTGTCCCTGCGCGTCTCAGGCAAGGTGTCCTCCACCTTCATGGCCATTTGTACCAAGTCAGTGTAGACCTGCATCTGGAATGCCGCCACTCTGTCCCTGATAGCGGGCCTTAAACCCCTCTCAAATCGGTTCGCCTTGAACTCATCAGTAGGTATGATCTCTTGTGCAAACCGGGATAAGTTGGTAAACTTAGCCTCATACTCAACAACCAACATACTCCCCTGAGTCAGAAACAGAAAATCCTCTCTATAGCGATCCCTCAATGTCGCTGAAAAGTATTTCTCCAGAAATACCTTCATGAATGCCTCCCATGTGCCTGCCGCCGTGGTCTTGGCAAACTCCCACCACATATGGGCACTCGCTCTCAGCTGGAAGGCGGCACATATAACTCTCAGATCATCCTCATCAATCTGAAGCGAATCAAGAATCCTGGTAACCAGCTCTAGCCACTCAGTGGCAACCGTGGGATTGGACCCCCAAAAAAGGTAGGAGGGTCCAGACGGCAAAACTCGCGTATCGCAACCGTCGCCCTCGGCTCAGGTACACTCTCTCTACCCCTAGTGGAGGATACGATCCCATAGGATGAGAACTCAGACCAGATGTCCGTTGACGCTTGCCCTTGCGTCCCCAGGACTGTGCACGCCCCCCGTCCTGCTGACTCCTACCGTCTCTGTCCCTGCGCGTCTCAGGCAAGGTGTCCTCCACCTTCATGGCCATTTGTACCAAGTCAGTGTAGACCTGCATCTGGAATGCCGCCACTCTGTCCCTGATAGCGGGCCTTAAACCCCTCTCAAATCGGTTCGCCTTGAACTCATCAGTAGGTATGATCTCCTGTGCAAACCGGGATACGATCCCACAGGATGAGAACTCGGACCAGATGTCCGTTGAAGCAGAAGACCGGGACACCCATTTATGAAGGTTTTCATAAGAAATCAAAATGTACGGCATTTGGATAAAAGTCCCCACAGTTCAACTCTCATAAACTGTAAAACATGCATTCTCATATATGAATAAACATATCGCCAGAAGGCGTACAAAATCAGCCTCAACAGGCGTCACATGTAAAAGTACATGTCTCAAAATGGAAAAACTACAGCAAGTCTTCATCACCTCTGGAACTAGGTTATCTCGTCATGGTCACCTGAAAATATTTTTCAGAAAATCCCACATCATCGTGAGCCGAAACCCAATAGAAAATAGACTGTATAAAGCTGTAATACAGGTCATGCAATCGTATGGTGGGAGCTAACTCGACCACAGCACTCAAAAGGTTTTCCATCCCAAAATTACACGTTTTTCATCCTTAAAACAATGCATATCATGCCACAGTTAAGGGAAAGCAGTAATAAAACAGTATGCTCCACTCGGACACAACCGAGGAGACAAGATAGAATGAGATCCTATGTACCAACTCTGTCAACTCAAGACAAAGGCAACAACTATAGACTCCTGCCCATTACCCTAGTTCTGAATCACTTAAGGCCTGCTAGGTCATAACAAGTTCTATACGATGTCACAACAACATACCCACTCAAGGATAACCTGCTTCTTTATGGATTTCTATGACCGATGGACGAAATTAACCAAATCACGACTCGCTTCTTTACGAATTGCCACGATCGATGGACGAAGTTAACCAAATCACGACTTGCTTCTTTACGGATTGCCACGACCGATGAACGAAGTTAACCAATACCACGTTTACGGGGATCAACCCGAGGGACTGTAGCGAACCCACTCTGCGCACGTTTTTGGACTTTTACCAATGAGCAATGGAAGCCCAACTCAACACACATCTATCGTCACGGTACATCTATGGATAACATTTAAACCCAACCCACCAACAAATATACAACACGTATATAAAAGGGATCCCATCAATTAACCATGGAGATCAAACAACAGATGTAAAAAAAAAACATACTTTCACCCAAAACGTTTAAGAAGTTGAGACTCAACCCCGAGGGCTAGCTCCAAATCTTCAACCAACACGTTTTGAAAATTCTCAAGACTCTGTTTTCAAACCATCCTTTTGAAAATCTCAGATACCCCTTTGAAACCATAGAATTTCATAAAAACCTTGGATAAATATCACACGAGAAAAGCTTGAACCAAAACACATCATTTTCCCAAAACAGTCTAGGTTCAATCGAATGGACTCACCCTCCAGTCGACTGAAAAACACACTGGAAATGAAAATCCAAAACAGAAGCCATGTCAGTTGACTGACCTCCTAGGTCTAGTCGACTGAACCTCCCACATGATGATTCAGTCGACTGAACTATTGGTTCAGTCGTCTGAACTTGCCCAGATCATGTTTTTGAGCTACGGTTTTGGTTTTCCAACCTCAAATGAAACCTCCAAACTCCTGTTTTTGATATCCACAAGCATCCCCTAGCTTAGGACTATCGTAAAACCTCGAAAGGAAACTCCCTCTTTCGATTTCATCCAACCGAACGCCGAAAAACGGTTTTAGCCCAAAATCGAATTTGAAACATAAATCACATTTCATGCGTTTTAAAACGGTAGGAACACGTAGGATTACATGTAGTACTCTCTAATAGTTATACAGTCTAGGATCTTACCTCGGTGAGTTGAAAACTCGACGTCTCGATCTACGTGCAAAATTGAGTTTCGCCGGAATAAAATTTTGACTGGATGGATACGTAGATCACGATGCCGATATTAAGGATCAGCAGTTGGTTTATCAAAAACCAATCCCCGAGCCCCTAAGAAGTTAGAGAGAAGGCAGAGATAAAACTGGAGGAAACTTAGAAGTTAAGTTTTCAAAATATCTTTTAGAAAATATCTAAGTCTCGATATTTATAGGCCTCCAAATAGCTTTTTTTTTTTAAATTTTCGAAATTTGCACAGCAACTCTCTACAACTCCGGGAACCAATCCTGCGTGCTCAGATAAACTTAAATATGCATCAAAACGAGTAAATCTTACAACGTGGAAATATATATATGCAAAACACATCATATATACGTAAGTATCAAAAAGAGACGGGTTCGGGTCTCACATAGTCTCTTTTCCAAACGGGAAGAAGCCAGTTGGGTGCAAGTGGGTATTTATTGTTAAATATAGCGCAGATGGGTCAGTGGAGAGATTGAAAGCAAGACTCGTTGCTAAGGGTTTTGCACAAACTTTTAGTATTGATTATAGGAGTCTCTTGACCCAGTCGCTAAAATGAATTCTGTTCGAGTCCTCTTGTCTTATGCTGCTACTATGGGCTGGCCTCTCCAACAATTAGATGTGAAGAATGCGTTTCTCCATAGGGAGTTAGAGGAAGAAGTTTATGTGGATGTACCACCAGGGTTCTCATCTAATCAAACTAAAGGGAAGGTGTGTAAATTGAAGAAAGCTTTATATGGGTTCAAACAATCTCTAAGAGCCTGGTTTGAAAGATTCTTCAATGCAATGCTAAGATTTGGATACCGACAGTTATGCTGATCACACCATGTTTATCAAGCGTAGTAATAATAAGATTACAATCCTGATTGTATATGTTGATAACATAGTTGTGACAGGGAATGATGCAGATAGGGTGTCTCATTTCAAGGCAAGCCTCGCTAAAGAATTTTAGATGAAAGATCTGGGGACGCTACGATACTTTCTTGGAATTAAGATAGCTAGGTCAGAGAATGACATCTTCATTTCCTCTAAGAAAGTATATTGTTGATCTCTTTGAGAAACTGATATGTTGGTTGTCGACCAGCAGACTCGCTTATTGAGGCTAATCATCGTCTCAATAGTAGTGATCATAGTTGTCAAATCGTGAATCGAATTGTGAATCGAAATCCTAGTTTTGCGAATCGTGAATCGAATCGAATCGAGAATTGTAAAATTCGGCATGAACTATAAAGATGATGTTTAAACACATCATATGTATGAAATAAAGTGAATAAATTTATATGAACAAAAATCATACAATAAAAACATGATTAAAAAATATAAATGTGAAAAATATTTACCTTTATCAGAAGAAATTTCAGCTCAAATCCAACTAATCATGAAATTCCTTATAAATCATTATATATTCTCATATGGAATTTAAAAAATAGATTATGAAATCTCAAATAGAGTAAAATAAAAAGAGAAGAGTTAAATATAAAATACTTCAAAATATATTTTGTATGCTTATTGCTAATAAATAAAAGTTTAAAAAAGATGTTGTCGAATCATTGAGTCTAATGATTAAACTCATATTATTTTAAATTATATATGTTTGACTAAAATAAAAATAAACAATTTATTAGAAGTAAAACATCCTAAAAAGATGCATAAAAAAAAGAGTTCATAATTTATTGGATTTGTCTAGCTCTTATTAAATTCTCTAATCACCAAAAGAGTAACAAATTATGTATTTTTATTTTTATTTTCATAATAAGCACGCTAAGTTGTATTAAAGTGTTTAAAAAGGAAATGAAAATGGTAAATAGGAGATTCGGAATTTGTTGAATCTAATAATTTTAAGAATAACACGAATCGTAAATAGTGAATCGACTCGTGAATTGAATCGTGAATCGTAAGATTCATCACGATTCTATCACAGAATAGATTCGCTCATAAATTCGTATCGATTTATGTATGAATCGTGAATCGTAAGATTCTGATAACTAAGGTAGTGATGGCGAACCAACTGATACGGACTATTCTGATAACTCAGTCAGTTTATGCATGATCCCTGTAGTGCACACCTTGATACTATTTATCACATTTTACGGTATCTTATGTTTGCTCTAGGAAAAAGACTTCTGTTTTCTAATCATGGTTATATGAAATTAGAAGTATTCACTGATACGGACTGGGCTGGTTCAGTTGATGATAGGCGGTCTACATCGGGATACTGCACGTTTATAGAAGGTAATCTGGTTACTTAGCGAAGTAAAAAGCAGACAGTGGTAGCTAGATCAAGTGCAAAGGCTAATTACAGGGCCATGACACATGACATTTGTGAACTTCTGTGGCTCGAAATTCTATTGAAGGATATGAGATTTGAGTGTGAAAAGTTTATGAAGTTGTATTGTGATAATAAAGATGCCATCAATATCGCCCATAACTCAGTACATGCCAGAACGAAGCATACTGAGATTGACAGATATTTCATTAAGGAGAATCTATGCAATGACTCGATTTGCATACCATTTGTGAAATCTACAGATCAATTAGCAGATATTTTTACTAAACAGCTTTGTAGTAAGGTGTTTTACCCCATTATATGCAAATTGGGCATGACGAATATTTATGCATCAACTTGAGGGGGGTGTTAAGTTAGGGGTGCTATTGTATTTTTGGAATGCTTGTCTCATTATATAAATAATAGTGATAAGGGAGTTCACCCTAATTTTGGGTGTTCACTCTTTTCACCGTCAGAATAATTTTCTCTCAACTCTCTCATATTATTCTTTGTTCATGCATCAATCTTAACCCATAATAAAACTAATAACAAAACCTAAGGATCTGCAGAACAACATATTCCATCAACACATTATTGCAGTTGCTGAAATTACAAAAATACCCTTGATTGCTGAAAATATTATGAACTTAGATAAAATTTATCCAAAGCATAAATGTAATAAAAAAACTCAAAACTTAATTATTCTAGATCTCATGTGGACTGGCCATCATCTAACACGCGCCAATTCATGGCTGGAGAATTAGAGGATATTTTGCTACGCCATTTGTAAATTTTAGTATTATGTCGCCACTTATCTCCATCAAAATAGTTTTAGGGCATCGAGGGTTTTAGGCAGGGTGACCTTTTTTATTTTTTTATTTTTGTTGACATTTACGATAGACTTGTGATAAAGTACCTTGTTGAACACTCGACACAAAGATTCTTAATGACCCCAAGGGATTGGCCTGGTGGTAAAGTCTCAAGGTTAGACGCTGGACACTGGGCGTTTACTCCCTCCAAGGTCCTAGGTTCGAAACTTTATAGGTGTTCTTAACTCTTTAAGACTAATTTATACGCGACTTTGCCTCGTCTTTAATTACGCTCCCCGTTAGTGGACGGTGGGATTAGTCCACAGGGATTAGTCGAGATACACGTATGTTGGCCCAGACACCCTAAGATATGAAGAAAAAAACACACTTAGATTCATAATGTTATGAGATGTGTCCAACATGTGTACTTCAATATTCACCTAGCTAACATATTCATAATTTGTGTGTTTATACTAGTGTAAATATTTCATATTATGCTTAGAATGCTCTATGAGATCTTATAAATACCATTTTGCAATGGAAAATAAAATAAGGATATCTAAGATATTAATATTTTCTTCGTGTCCTCGTGCTCTCAGACATGAGAATTAGATGAATTCGATGTCTAGACACGTACCTGTACTTGTACTGGTGTGCACAAGAGACCTAAGAAACCCGAAAACCGAACCCATTCGACCTCTATGGATTGAGTTGGTTCGGTTTTTACAAGTAATTGGTTTGGTCCTGGGTCCCAAAAAATGCAAACCGATAATATTAGTTCAGTTCTTGGATTAGTCTGGAATTAACCCGAACCAACCCGAAAATCGAACCGTATAGACTCGATTAATGTGTGTGTGTGTGTGTGTGTGTGT
>JAOTRH010048028.1:0-19597 GCA_034768845.1 Heliamphora exappendiculata | reverse complement strand
TTTAACCAAAAGACCCACAGGAAATTCATCACATTGTTTACATCCATTGTTTACTCTGAAAATGAGACTTAATATTGCTTCTACATATCAGAACTAAGATGCTACTTAAAAAAATAATGATTGCTGAAGTGAATAATTGAAAAATATACAGTAAAAGAATTAGGGATTCGAAAGCAGGAATTTCATACGAGTGGTAGCGGCAGCAAGTTGCAGTTTAACAACTTCTAAGCTGCCTCAATCCAGTGATTTAACCAGCAGAAAAATGGAGCATGAACGAGGTTTGGGATAAAGATTTCTTCGATTTTGAGACATTTCACAAATATTGGCTGACATCTTCGGAAAGTAGTGAGCTTAAGCTTGTACGATGCGGTAACCTTCTTGCCTTTGGCTTCTCCCACCCTAGTCTTTCCAGAAATTCCTCAATCAACCTGATAAAGGCAAAAAGAAGAGTGAAATGTTATAACAACCATGTATATGAGCATACCACAGGAGGCTTAACTTTACTCACATGCTGCAGATTTCTTTCTGTGAAGATGCCAACTCATGATCTGGGAAGGAATCTTCGAGTCGAAAACTCAACCAAACATAGAGTTCCAAGACCTGAAAGTTAAAATACCGAAATAGAACAAAAGATTCAGCAGCAAGTCAACACATCCAGAGAGGATTTAAACCATTTTCAACGGAACATGTTAGATAGTTACATATTATAGTTATCTATGTATGCTAGGGTTGTTTTGTAATTAGTTTGGTGTCTCTTATATAAATACTGATTTGATGTAAATGTGAAGTTAAGCCTAATTATTCTTCTAATAATATTCTTTCTGCCTTTCTCTCTTCTTTCTCTCCTCCCTTAACCCTAAATCTATACTTTACTGTTTAACTTGGTATCAGAGCATCCCGATCCAATCTTTTTTTTTTTCTTTTTTTTTTTCCTTTTTTAATAGTCTGAATTCGTGATTGTAAATAAAAAAAAAAAAAAAAGAAACTTCCCTGATGATCGACTAATTCTGATCTATGCTTCCATGTTTTTTCCGTTCTTGTTATTGATCGTTTAATACTTTTTTCTTATTTTCGACAATGATGGATTATTCTTCGCAGATCGGGATTTTGAGCCTTTGATTTGTTGTTTTCTTGTTGTGATCTCTTTCATGGGTACCTCAATCATTTCTACTGGCTTTCTAAGGTATCGATTTGTTGATTTAAAACTTTTGGAGCGGATTCGAGTTCGCATAGGTTCGGCGCCTAGGTTTTTTGTGCGTTTTTTGGTCACCGACTGTATTTCGACTTGGCTTTGAGTTGATCTTGAGATTTCGAAAGTTGCTTTAGGTTTCCAGTTCGATTTCTATTCGATTTGGGGATTTCGGTGGTCGCTTCAGGTTTCCAGTTCGATTTTCGTTCGATTTGGGAATTCGATTTGAGGATTTAAGTCCAATTTGAGTATTTCAGCTCGATTTTGGTTCGATTCAGTCCGATTTGAGGATTTCAGTTCGACTTGGAGATTTCAATTCAATTTGGGAATTTCACTTGGAGATTTCGACTTCGGAGACTTGGGATTTGGTGTTTCGCTGGGGTTTGTTGTTCGATTTGGTTGTCCCTGTTGTTGTGTGATTTGGTGTGAAGATCTTCGCATCTGATTTCTTGTGTCAATTGTCTAGTTGATTTGTGTTAAGTAGCCAGCTTTTGGTTTGATTACTTTTTATTGGATTTTGGCAAGCTTTGTTATTTCGAATCAGGTGTTCATTGGGTCTATGATTGGTTTAATTTGGTCTTTGTTGGGATTTGGCTCATTTGGGATTTCAATTAGATTAATTTGATTTTACCCCAATTTGTTCACGCAACGGTGACTGTTGGTTTGCTCTTCTTTGGATTTGGTCACATCTTCTATGCTTGCTTTACTATGGCTAAAGTAAATACTTCTTCTGATGCTCTCCTTATTCAAACCTTGTGTGAGATTTTGCCGCCCTCCTCTACTACTACCTTAGCTAATTTAGGAGATATTGCATGTGCGGCTTTCACCTCTCCATCTTGGATCATTGATTCAGGCGCTGGTTCTCATATATCTGGTAATTCATCTCTTTTCTCTCATTTGACTCCTATTAAGCATCATATAGTCTTAGTTGATGGATCCTCTCGACCGGTTCACGGGCAAGATGTCCTTCATCCCTCTCCTTCTTTGGCCTTACGTTATAGTCTTTATATTCCTAATTTTCCTTCTAACTTGCTATTCACTAGTTAATTCACTAAATC
Organism: Heliamphora exappendiculata; assembly: GCA_034768845.1. Lineage (NCBI taxonomy): Eukaryota > Viridiplantae > Streptophyta > Magnoliopsida > Ericales > Sarraceniaceae > Heliamphora > Heliamphora exappendiculata. The sequence continues at coordinate 17,350 of JAOTRH010048028.1, read as the reverse complement.
TCTGCATTGCTCCGTAATCTTTTTTCTTACTCTTGTGTCTTTTAAGACCTCAAAACCAAGAAGATAATTGCTTCGGGGCATGAGAAGAACGGCCTCTATTATCTTGACGTTGACTTTGATTATTCTTCCCATACGTCATCCATCTTAAGCGCTACCATTTCACCTCTTCAGTGGCACTTTTGCTTAAGTCATCCTTTAGTAGCTAAGCTTAAGTTGGTCATCCCCAACTTACCTCATGTGTCCAGTTTCGACTGTGAAGCATATCAATTAGGCAAGCATCACCATAATTCCTTTTCCAGTCGTAGCTATCATCGTGAGTTCAAGTCCTTCGACGTTATCTATACAAACATCTGGGGTCCTTCTCGCACTCCAAGCACTAATGGATATTCTTATTTTGTTATCTTTGTTGATGACTACTCTCGTATGATTTAGCTTTTTTTGTTGAAACACCGGTCTAAATTGCCTCATGCTCTTTCTATATTCTATGATAAAATTTTTACTCAATTTAGAGAGCGCATCAAAAAATTCGATCTGATAATGCGTTAGAATATATGCAGTTTACTGTTGCTTAATTTTGTGTAGATCGTGGTATTATTCATCAGGCAACTTGTGCTCACACGTCGCAACAAAATAGCGTTGCAAAATGCAAGCACCGTCATCTGCTAGATGTTGCTCGTACCTTATTATTTCATGCACATGTTCCAAATTATTTTTGGAGTGACGCTGTCCTTACTGCTTGTTATCTGATTAATCGCATGCCTTCTGTTGTTCTCGATCACCAGTCTTCTTTTTCCTTGCTATATCCTATCCTAACTCCCCGCCTTTCTCACTCACTACTCGTGTTTTGGTTGTACTGTCTTTGTACATGTTCTTGATCTAGGTAATGATAAGTTATTCTCTCGAGCCCGTGTGTCTTTCTTGGATACTTATCGGTGTTATCATCCAGAGTCTCGACGATTCTTTGTAGGTGCTGATGTGACCTTCTTTGAGTTCACTCCCTTCTTCACCTCCTCCCGTAAACAACTTTCTTCTGATCTCATTTGTTGTTGTAAGGGGGAGTCTCTCTCTTCTCCTATTCTTCCTCTACCTCTCCCTATGGCACCATCTTCTCCCTCTAATCTACCTTTGCAGGTTTATCAACGATCTCAAGATAGGCCCGTCATCTCATATGGCTCAGATTCTTCATCTCCTCCGGTCGAGGTTCCCATCTCTTCTGCTCCTAGTTTCGATAACTTACCGATTGCTTTGCGCTGAGGTAAACATACTTGCACCCAATATTTTATTACTCACTTTGTGTCTTATGATCGTTTGTTAACTTGTATTAATTCTTTCACTTCTACTTTGTCATTCGTTTCTATTCCTACAAGCAGGCTGTGTTCATGTCTGGCTGAAAATTTTCTATGGATGAGGAAGTGCATGCCTTTTATAAGAATCAAATTTGGGAGCTTACCACTCTTCCACCTAAGAAGCAAGCGGTGGGATGTCGTTGGATCTATACAGTAAAGTACCTTTCGGATGATTCTGTTGAGCGTCTCAAGGCGCGTTTGTTTCTAAGGGCTATACTAGACCTACAACGTTGATTACTTTGAAATTTTTTCTCATGTGGCTTGCCTTAACTCTGTTTAGATCCTTCTATCCAATGTTGTTAGTCATTCTTGGCCATTATATTAGCTTGACATTAAGAATGCCTTTCTTTACGACGATCTCCAGAAAGAGGTCTATATGGATTAGCCCATTGGCTATGTTGTGCCTGACAGTGAGCATCTTGTTTGTTGCTTGCGTAAAGCTCTATATGGTCTGAAGCAATCTCCTCGTGCCTGGTTTGATCGCTTCAGTTCTATTGTTATTACATACGATTTTCGACGTTCCACATCTAATCATTCCGTTTTTGTTCATCACTCTTCTGCTGGTACTATTGTGCTGATCGTTTATGTTGATGATATCATTATTTTCGGTGATAATTCTACTGGTATTATTGCTTTAAAATGACATTTGGCTCATCATTTTCACACCAAGGACTTAGGCATTCTCCGTTACTTCTACTTTTTTGGGATTGAGGTTGTTTGTTCCTCTCGAGGGATCTCTTCATCCCAACGTAAGAATACTCTTAATCTTCTTTCTGAGACTGGGTTACTTGGTGTTCGTCCGGTTGATACATCTATGGATTCTACTGTCAAACTCGATACTGAACATGGAGAACCATTTCTATACGTTGGTCGTTATCGACAGCTTGTTGTGAAATTAATTTACTTCACGGCCATCCGTCCTGATATCACATATGTTGTTAGTGCTGTTAGCCAGTCTATGCATGCTCTTCGTCTGCCACACTTTGATGCAATTTGTTGTATTCTTCGCTACTTGAAACGTGCCCCAAGTAGTGGATTGTTATATCATCAATCTGATCATTTGTCTGTGATTAGCATTAGTGATGCTGATGGGCTGGTAGTCGCTTTGATAAGCAGTCCACCTCTGACTATTGTATTTTTGTTGATAGTAATCTTGTTAGTTGGCATAGTAAGAAACAGAATGTTGTTGCCCGTTCCAGTGTTGAAGCAAAGTATCGTGTTATGGCCCATACTGCATCTAAAATGTTGTGGGTTCGTTCTCTTCTTCATGACTTCGGCATCATGTCTTTTCGTCATATGGAGATGTTTTATGATAATCAAGAAGCCATATTTATTACTAATAATCCTGTGTTCCATGAGGACACTAAGCATATTGAGGTTGACTGCCACTTTATTCGGGACTTAATGATGACGAAGCAAATTGTCACTCCATATGTTCGCTCAAAAAATTAATTGGCTGATAATCTCACCAAACCGTTACTTGCTTATGGTTTTCAACGACTTCCTTTCAAGTTGGGCATGTTCGACCTCTATACTCCAACTTGAGGAGTGTTAGATAGTTACTTATGATAGTTATTTATGTATGTTAGAGTCGTTTTGTAATTAGTTTAATGTCTCTTATATAAATACTGGTGTGGTGTAGAGATAAGATTAAGCCTCATTATTCTTCTAATAATATTCTCTCTATCTTTCTCTCTTCTTTCTCTCATCCCTTAACCTTAAATCTCTCTACTTCACTGTTAAACTGAACTATTACTTGATAAAGAAGTATATGTGCACCCCAAGTGTGAGAAATAGAGTTTCAACAAACTAAAGAGGCAGTGTGGCGAAATTGATGGTTCTTCTTAAAGCCCTTCAAATTGGAAATGAAACCCAGACCCAAAAAAAAAAAAATGAAGAAACAGAAGAAGAAACACAAAAATGCAAAAAAGTCGAACTGAAAAAATTAGATGTGATAATGCAACCTCGTGATGCATCTCTGTAGAAACCAAAAAAAATAGGAGGGGAAAAAACTAGTCCAAAGAGAAATAAAGCAACACATTATCAACTGGAAAACACTACTAAATCAAAAGGTATTTGGGGGGCAGACGATGAACACAATTTTCTGCCAAAGATAAGGATAACAGAAGATCAAACACAGCCAACACATAAGTAAATTGACAACTTGAACCTCAGTTTGTCATCCAATTCATATTAGACAAAATTTTGTTTCTTCAGGAAATCCCAAAATTTCAATTGTCTTTTACACTTGACATATATAATACAAATTAGATCACTGTAGATGTGACATTTGCTTCCGTGTCACATTTGAAGGTTGAGATCATTTTGATCGATAAGTCAGATAAATCTCAAACTGCAGACCTCCTAGTGAGGTACAAGGGTGTTGGCTGATGGGCTAGCCCCGTCGGTTTGCAACATCCATTTAGATGCACAAATTCTTTATAGCGAAGGATTATCAAGGAATTTTAAAGTTCAAGGCTTGTTTCTCTGATCCCACTTCAATAGTCACCACTATAAAACAATTGAACTAAGAATTGCATTATTCCCTAAAGAGCTAGGCGTCTCTGAAGAGTCTGAACCAAAATGGAATTTCTTGGCTCCCACATCAAATGAATGGGCCCACTGGCGTGTTTTACATATTTTCATGTTTTGAGGTTAAAAAAGAGCATTCTAGGTAAAAATTCATACATAATGACATTTAAAGTGAAAATGCGCCATTAAAATTCAAGTGGACAACTGGACATCTAATTGCACCCCAATTGTTACTCAGTATTTGTGGATTATTATTTTTATCAACAAGAAACAGAAACTTGGTAACTGAAATTCAGAAAAGTAACGTCATTGCTCATTGAAGAAATATATGCCACAGGCAATTTTGATCTCCAATAAGCAGGAAAAAAAAGAAGGGAAAAAAACAACCTTGTGAATGGATTCAAGCTCCTTCAGGGCTGTTTGAGTTTTAGGAACCTGAAGCGTCCCTGGTGTAAATATTTCTCGAAGCCGGACGATGCCATTCTTTGCATAATTTTGTGCAAACTGGCCAGTACAGAACGTCAATTGTATTGATTACATAACCCAAAACAAGTATCTAGATACATACAAGAAACAGAAATAAATCTTACCTGGGTGAGACCGTGAGATGAAATCTCATCATTCATGTCAACTGGGCTACAAATTACAAATATTAACAAGTTAATGTCTGACAAGTTGAGAGTACTAAAATGAAACTAAACCAAATTGCAGGTCACCTAGTTTAGATTCAATACTCAATTACTCATCCAACAAAAATCCAGGAAACTGTGTTTACTATATAATTTTGGTGGTTAAAAGCTTATACAGTCATTTTCCACTATCTCTTGTAGTTAGTAGTTACTTTTGCATATCATAACCTATTCGCATTGCCAAGTACCAAATACATCAGAAAAGATATAACAAACCACAAAACCAGAATTGAAGTGTGGTGGCTTATGAATCATAACAACAACGATGATAGCTTAACATCATTAATTTGATCACAACATAAATGAAGTAATATAAGTGAAGTAATATAAGACATTTGGACCGTGACTGCAAGGACAGGCGACACAACACAGACAAACCAACACGTAAATTTTCAAAAAATACAGGTTAACAAACTGGGGACACTTAAAAATATAATTTTGCATATTTATTACATGAGATATTGATGTAGAACCAGAGAGGAAAGAAGAAGAAGAAGAAGAAGAAGAAGAAGAGTGAGAGAGAGAGAGAGAGAGAGAGAGGGAAGTGGAAAAAAATTACACAATTCTAATTCAAATTCTCGTTCATCAAACCCTAAATAATGCATTAAGAAGACTTCTTATCTATAAACATAAAACCCTAATTAAAAAGGAAACTAGAATCCTTAATTAAACGAAAACAGAATAAAATCCGAATTGATATTTATTTAATTCTTAATAAAATAAGAAACTTAATACTATAAGGAAGCTAAATATAAAGTAATAAAATACAATAATTAATAAATTCCAAATTAATCTTTTATCTCCTCTACTGTCCATATCATCCTCTTCCACCGAAAAGAACTCGTTCTCGAGTTGGACTGAAAATATTGAACTTGTCCATGCTAAATAATCAAATATTGCAAATATGTAAGCGACTTCAATTTTTTCTTGTGAAAACAATCTTTGGCGTGAGCATGTTCACAAAATCCACAAAATATGATCTAATAACTCAGAGAAAATCTTCGATTCCAACAAAATCAACTTGTTCAAGCTTCTTGACAAAAGAAATGGTTAGTGAAAAATTGATAGGATTTGATGAAGTGGCTGCATTTTCACTTTCAAAAGTGTCTTCGTTCAATTAAAACATTGTCGGCAAAGGAACATCTTCCTCTTGTGAAGCGAAGGTCCCACATTGCCTGAACACAAAAGTAATGTACAATATATAACTGTATATAAACATGAAGACACTCTCACCTCAATAGCTAATTTTTTGAATTGAGTTCTATCAAAGACCGTGTACCATCATATCAGAGCCGGAGTATCAAGAATGGTTATGGTGCGTGTCCCTAGCTTACATGCGGCATGGGACACGCATCCGGTAGGCACTACCGAGTGAGTTACAAAATACAAGTTCCTTTAAAAGGCAACCTTGCCAAATAGAGCATTTCTGCAATTTCACTATGCAATTGATCCCCGTCCAACACGTTGAATGCTTTCATAATAGCACTTTAACCAGTCCTATTCACACACCACTCACTCCCACTTCCACTCCCACTCCCAATTGTCCTCTTTTTTATTCAAATCCCACTCCCAATTGTCCTCTTTTTTATTCAAAAGTCAAGTTCATGCAACCTAATGACAAGATAGAAGGTGACAAAGGACCTTATCATTCACCTTTTGAATCTCTACAGAGGGCAAGGTTGCAAGAACCTTGTGAACTTTTTGCAAATAATTCCCTTTCTGGAAGCTTCATTAAGTGCGTCTTCACTCTAGTATATGAACCCTTGAAAGTACAATGATAGAATTACAATTTTGTTGTACATTTACTCCTCCAGCTTTTCCCAATTTAGTTATATAGTTCCACAAGGGTTTGTTCTCATCAAATTCATCAACCTCTGGTATACTAGTAGAATTACCTCCAACCATAATTGTATTCAACAATTGCTTCCTATAAAACAAAAATACCAGTAAACAAGTTACCCTGCAAGAAAATTAAGAAAAAAACTATTTTTTTGGATAATTTTTTCCATTAAGAGCAGTTTATTTTTACTTTAAAAAAAACAAGTTACCATTAAACAGGCTTTCTTTTTCCAATAAAATAAGAATACCATGAAACAAGTCACCCACATAAGTTTTTCTGCATTCAATTAAGCATATACCCACAAGATGTTCTTTAGAAAAAACCAATTTTTTTCCTCATCCATGTGAGACATTTTGAATGCTAAAGAAGAAGGGAACATAAAAGAAAAAATGAAGAAAATAGCAACAAAAGAGACCTGACAGAGGAAAAAAAAACTGACAGTGGCTTAAGAAGAGAGAGAGAGAGAGAGAGAGAGAGAGAGAGAGAGAGAGAGAGAGATGAACTAATCATGACGCTTCAATCAACTGGATCTGACACCTCTCTCTCTCTCTCTCCAATCTACAACTGCTAGGGTTCTCTCTTTCTTTTTCATTTCTTCTGTTCAATCAATTCGCGACTTGTAGGGCTTGTAAATAAGTGATCTTTTGTAACTTTTCTATATTTACACTTTAGACCCCACAAATATTTTTATATTTATGTCAGACCCAAATTAAAAGTTAATAAAAGTACGTTTTTCCAACCCCCGACATGCCCACTGTCCACAAAGTGTCCCTAACATGTCCCTGACATGTCCACATCATGTTCGACAGTAAAAAAGAAACGGACACTCCAATTTGTGTCAGATGCATGTCCCCAATGTGTTCGTGTCCAAGACCTGCCCAAAACCAGTATGCCTCCTTTGGGGAGGTGTAACTAATGATGTGCTTTCCCAAAGGTCAAGCCAACCGATCCAAAGAAGAGAAAGAAGTCTTGGAAAAAGAACTTTCATAGAGAAAAAGGGATTTCGTCTGTCTTGTCTCCTATGAAAAGGTCTTATCAATAAAATTTCCATTTATCCGTGATCTGGCTTTATATTTCACACTGTAGAAAGATGAACACAGCAAGGATTATGGGCGATTCCAAAAAGTTTGGGGTGATGGGGCCATCCACAAACATGAGTTTTACTTGTTTTATAAAAAAGTAATTTTTACACTATTCAACAAATAGTCATTTAAATTAAACTTCTCAATTTATTATTAGAATAAACTTTTAATATATTCATGTTATTGGTTTCATAAAAAAATGCAAATATTTGAACTTCTACAATTGCATTTATGTTTTAAAATCAATCCATAATTTACTCACTATCAACAATATCAAACACATCTCAATTAATATGAAATTTGCAACTTGTTCAAACTCAAACAAAACAACAATATACACAAGAACTCCCAAGATTTTGCATTAATTACCCTTTTAGAAATACAATGCCTTTGACAATCCTTTTATTTGGAGATATTTAGAAATAATTCTATGATTTTTTCTAGAACTTTTAGAGCTAGAAAATACTTCTTTTTCATTTTTTCATTTTTTTTAATTAGAGTTCCTTAAAAAGGGGTCCAAACGTAAATTCTCAAATCCATGTTTATAAGAAGAGTGAAAAGGCAACACCAATATCCAATATGGAAGGCTTTTAACTTTTCCAACATCACTTCACAAAAGGATACATGACAATGATACCAACTACATATAAATAATGTAGCAAGTTTCTCCCAAATAAGAAACAAAGAAATTACCTAATGCAGAAAAGATACTTATCATGCATCCCAAGGGGAAGCTCGTCAATTACAGCAGCAATTTTCTGTTGAGAATCTAACGAGCAATTAGTACAAAGTAGACACTAGAGATTAAATGAATAAATAAAATGAATCACTGTAACGAGAAGAAAATAAAGCATTATAACAATGTACAGTCTTATTATTCAAACAAAGAAAAATTTCACAAAGAAGAACAAAGAGAACAAAGGCAAAGATATAAGCATACCAACATTGCTTCGGAATCAGCAAAAAAATAGCAAGAAGATAACTTGGCATTCTCCACAAAATGCTCCTGGGAACAAATATGAGGGAATAATTAAACAGGACTCCAATTTTATAGGACAATGAAAAAGTACAATACTGAAAATAAGGGCAATAATCACATTTAAAGCAGTAGATCCTCCAACTTCTACTAATCTAAGCTGCTCCAGTTGTAGGAGGTAGAGCAGTTTGAAATGACAAGTCAGTTAGACAACAATAACCCCATAGCAGCAAAATCACTGCTCCTCTCCTGATGGGTCAAATTTTCATGATCCTCCAATGTGTAGTATTCATCTAATCTTCAAAGGCCAGATTGTCCCAATGATAAAAAGATGAGCTTGATTTGGCTTTTGATTTGTTGCCACCAGAGCCTTCATCTTATCCACCTCACTCCAGGTAGTTTAGGCCAAGAAAGTGAGACAATGACATAGACCTTTCCTGATCATCCCTATTCAGTATGTTATTGCAGGAAGTTACTGGATACTCTTGTACTGCCATCAGATGCCAATACATATTGGTATAAATGAAAGTTCTGTCACAGAAATTTTTCTTCTCTCAAAAGGACCAATTGCAATCTTCCTTCCCTCACAACAACCTCTCATAAAAGTAGAAACAATCTTAGTATCAAAATTAAGCAGAATGCTTGAAATTCAACAAATTCAAAATCCAGATTGAAATAGAATACTTAAATATTTGAAAGTGCGCATTCCAACTTATTTCGGTGCAAGTTCTCAAAACTAATCAGTTCTTTTTTCTCGATCTTATGCAAATAAAAGTGTTACAGCTATAGTAAAAAAGAGTGTGTGATCGCAAAAAGGTTTCTTGTTGGCAGTTGTAACAATTGTGCACTTACCATATAACCATCGCTCGACTTCAAAACAAAGAAGTCAAAACGAAGAAGGGAACCATAAGTGTTAAAGTTACAATTATCCCAAAAACTTAAATTGTTAAAAAATGGGCCCAATAATTTATATCAAGCTATCCAACACTCTCCCCAGGGTACGATCCCGTCATTCCAACTGGAAGCTTGCCTCTAAAGACAAAATGGTTGGAAATGGGAAGAATGAGGGGTTTTATAAGTAACTCTACACTCTATAACTCGTTCGCTACCTTAGGATCCATAAAGAACATTTCTTATGTAAGCCATCATGTAATGGCCCAAGTGGACAACTGGCCCAAACTTGAATAAAAAGCCTAATATTGCGGTCCAAAACGCTTAAATCAAATTAATAGTAGTAGCATACAAGTTTCTTTATATACCAGACATACATTCTATCTCCCACCGATGTGGGATAAGATATCACGCATCAAAAGCTATCAACAATGCTATTTGGAATTGGGGCTTCGTACTCGTTTTTCTATAACTAGTAATCTATCTAATTCCCTAGTCCTCTTCCGAAGTCAATAATTTTCCTATGACGACCGCCAAAAGCTATGAACAATACTCTTTGGAATCACACTTAATGATGATCAAGTCATACATGTGCAGATATGCCCAAGCGCAAACATAAACAAGCGGAATCTCAATCCAACCCAACTTAACAAAGCCCAAATCTCAAACCCAAGTAGCCACTTACACCTTTTTTACCTTTCTGCTCTATCTAGGCTCACCAGCTCCATCAAATTCTCAACTGCCCAACCCTCCCCATCATCTTTTTAGCACATCAAACTACAATCGAACCAATCCTTTGTGTTAGATTTTGGAGACATCAAACCCAAACCCATAGGCTGTAGGTGGTGAGAATTCTAGACTACATGGATTAAGCTTGGGTAACTTAAAGAGTTGATGTGGGTCGAGTGATGCAGAAAAAGTGATAGAAAAAACTTTTCCAAAATTAGAGTTTACCAAAATAGATGTCTTGTGGTTGAAATAATGGTATTATGAAATCTGGACAGCAAGCTTCTAGGGTTGTAGGTGGTTATTTCAAAACCCAAAACAAGTGGAAAACACCAAGGTTAGTTAAGGCTTATTTGGGTGAAGTTTTGGTAATTAAAAGAAACGATTTAATGGCTGATTCAGGGGATTATCTGATGTTGTGACCACAAATTTTGTGAACAGTATTTTACGTGTTTGGGTTGGTTTTAGGTGGTTAGAATTAACTATGATTTCCACTTGGTTTTATCTAAAATCTTATTTTTGCATGTTTGACTAATTCCCTTTGATGCGTAACATGTCTAATCATATTAAGCATTCCTCCCTGGTTATAAATATAACCATGCACTGTGATTGCCCTTTCAAATACCGTCTTAAGTTGTGGTATCTTGAAAATATCTTTTAACATCAAGTCAAGACAATGAGTAGCACATGTTGTCCAATAAAGATGTGGTAGCTTTGCTTCCAAGAACTTTCGTGTTAATAGTTAGAGTTTAAAATTAGTAGTTTTGTTAATTCAATACTAAATAGTAAAGTTATTAATTGCAATTTTAAAATTTAAAGTCAAGTTGAAGAAAAGAATTTTACCTGCCAAAACTTTAACCGAGGCATTATCTGTAACAATTTAGACCACATTAGCTTCACCAATACGCTCTGCAATCTTGTCAAATAGTTGAAACAATTTTTGAGTATCCTTAGAATAGCTTGAAGCATCAATGAACTCAATAAAAATAGTTCCTCTTGGACAGTTCACTAGAAAATTAATCAAGATCCTCATTTTTCTATCAATCCATCCGTTAGCCATCAAAGAACATCCATATTTCACCTAATTTTCTCTGTGCTCAATCAAATTATTTGTATGGCACAACTCTTTCTTGAGATAACTGGCCCGTACCTCATGATAACTTGGCAGTTTCATGCCAGGACCTTACTGCCCAATAGCTTCAATCGCTTCTCCAAAACTTGGATAATTCACCGCATCAATAAAAAATACCAGCATCATAAATCCATCTGGTGAATCCGGTAATTGCCCACTCCCTTAATTCTTTTTTATAAGGGTTGTTGTCATCAATTTTAGTTTGTTTTCCTTGCTGTATTCAATTTTGAACAACAATATTAGGATTTGGTGTGAAGAATACATCAATAGGACCTTTAGTCTTCGGTTTCTTAGGTCTTGGTGGAAATGAACTAGAGTTTTGACTGCTCCCAATAAATTTACCAAGCCAGTCAATCTCAACAATATCGTATTTTTCTTTCAAATCATTGTTCACCTCATCAAAGTTCGATAACATATGCATTTGCTCTATGTCTGTCTTTTTTTTCGACAAATACTCTTTAATTTCTTCTCTTACTTCGAATGGACATTTAAGACAAGCTCTCACATTCCTAAAATCTCCCACAAGATATTGCTTTACCCGATAAACTCCTCCATTGAATATTTTGTCACAAAAATTGCTCACAAAAATTGCACTTAAATTTATTCATGTGATGTGGATCTACCAAATGTGCATATCGCTGTGTAGGATATTTTCTATTACTTTCACCTGATATCAAATTAAAAGGAATAGATTAAAAAAAGAGAAGAGAAAATAACACCATCAACTGAAAAAATAAATAAATAAAAATGATAGATAGATACTAAAAAATCAGTTTTTATTGTTAATTAAAGTTTAATAAGAATAAAAAGTAATAGATTAAGTGAAAAAAAAAACCCAACAAAAACAAACTGAAAAAAATACCATCTTGTTCTCTTGGGTCAGAAGTCGGAACCCGCCGTCTTCTTCTTCTCTTTCTTTTTGTCAGAACCCGTTGCCTTCTTCTTCTCTTTCTTTTTTCTTTTTTCCCTCTAACTTCGAATCTTCGATCACTCATCAATATCACTGAGAGCTTCGATCATCAATGAGAGCACAATAAAAACTTACTTTTTCTCTTGGCTTTTTTTTCCCTTTAACTTCGAGTCTTCGACTGTACACCGCGACTCGACTTCAAGACAGAACCCATTGTTCGCTTGGTTTTTTTTTTTTTTTAAATCTATTATTTTTTGTTCTTTTTAAATTATTAATTAACAATAAAAAACTGATTTTTTAGCATCTATTTGTCATTTTTTTTTTCAATTGATGGTATTTTTTGAGTTTGTTTTTGTTCAACTAAGAGTTTTTTTTCATCTTTTTTTAATCTATTAATCTTATTCTTATTAAAGTGTTAATTAACAATAAAACTGATTTCTTAGTCTATCAAATTTTTTTCACTTGATGGTATTTTTAATCATAACAAGATTGCACACTAAAATTGAGTTATTTGTAATTTTAATTAATCTTTCACTTTGTTTGAATTTCAATATTTGTATTTTGTTGAATTAATTAATCTTTTATTTTGTTTGAATTTGAATATTTGTATTTTGTTGAATTTTACTATTTATTATTTGTCTTTATAATTCTTGATATTTTTTGTCGATAATGTGTGCCTTGCTTCAACGAAGCTCGTGCCTCGTCTTGCGCCTCGCGCTTAAGCCCGAAGAGACCTTTAGCGCTTCAGTGCGCTATAGCTTTTAATAACTATGGGCAAGTCGCGAGCTAGATATATAGTCTTCAAAGGCAGACTTCAAACTTCAGTGTACACAATAACTAGGGTTTTAAAAAAATTTAACCCTTGCGCCTCAAAGGAGGAAGCGTATGCCTGAGTCGCACTGCGCCTAGTCACTAATCGAGTGAGTAGCACGCTTCGTACAAGTCACCTTGCCTTGCTACAGCTGAAGCGCAAATACTGTGCCTTGATGTGCCTCGCGCCTAGTCGTGCCTTCGATAACTATGGGAAAAAATGCTTGGGCTTCACAATTTTTATACGAGCAAGATAATAAACTTCAAATATGGTTGTAGTACTAGAAGTGCAGAGATCTTGCAATTTTTATATAAGCAAGATAATGAACTTCAAATATGGGTGTAGTAATAGAAGAAGAGAAGGGGAAAAAAAAAGGGAACTAATCCACACGAGTTAGGAAGCATCACACAACCACAACACAAATTTTCATAAAATTAACCCGATGGAAATAATGATAGAAACTAAGGATATCTGGTAAAACCAACTATGAGACGACTATGACTTCAAATCCTTTCTAATTATGAATTCAAATGAGCAATCTTGACCCTTTAATCCACTGAGATTATTGAAGCCAGAACAAAAGTTGTATATAGAGACCCATTCAATAACTTGACCCAAAATGAGACCCATGGCTCTATAATAGTACTTGAGTCCAGAAAATTCAGAAATTACCAAAATATTCTGAGCTCTTAAACTCTACCATGGACACTTCTTGGACCAAAAAAGCTTCTTGGTGATTATAAGACCCATACCTTTTACTTTAGGCTTTCCAAACCTATCATAGTAAGCCATGAAATAGATGTGGCATCGACAAGTCCCTAAAAGCCCCGACACGAGTGGCCCGGTAGCACGTGGAAGGGATAGAGAGATGAATGAGAGGATGGACGAGAGCCAGGCCAAAGACTTTGCCTGCAAGTCACCCAAGACCTAGCTTTGATACCAAGTTAGAATTTTATTCAATCCAATACAAATTGACTTTGGATGGTATGAACTAGAGATTTTAGAGAGGTAATGTAGGATAAGTCTCCAAACACTTTTTGCAGTAACGCATTGCAGTTTTATTTGTTTCCAAGATAATGACCCCAAATGAAAGTGCATACTTACGACAATTGTGGGTATATGCCAAGGTACATGAAGTGAAAAGAGATGTATAGACGGCTAAAGGCCTCTAGAAAGATATAAAGACATGAAAACACCGAGAAAGATCAATGTTAACTTACCAATATCTGGTGGAGGCTATTCTTTAGATGCAAACGGGAATACATATGCAAGAGATCAAAGGTTGGAAACAATCCAGCGCGCTGCGATACAAGATATAGATGCAATACAGAAGCAATACACAAGTAAGCTATAAGAAACACATTTTAGTATCTATAAGCGGTAGCAGAGAATCGGGTTTAAAGTTTAACACAGAATTATTCACATCAAGATAAAGTGATAAACAATAACCAAATATAATATATTTTTAAACAGCTCAAGGATAAACAAAATCACCTCTAGAACAGGGGATTGGGAATTTAATGCTGAATGAAGTAAAGGAAGATCTTCTGCATCTAGACATGTCACCTCACCGTCCGGAAATTTGGATCCATACCTGCCAGCTCTCCCTACAAACATAGCCAATAAACCATCAAAAGCTACAATAAGAGTTCAAACTCTCTTCCGGGTAAAAATAAAAACTTAAATTAAGCATAAAACTTCATCGCAAATAATAGGCATCACAAATGATGCCACTTTTTCATCAATTGCAACAAAAGGTGAAACATGTGTGAAACGCCAATTTGAACATGATTGGGCAAAGCAACAAAAAAGGCACTTGTGTGTTATTAACCACCTTCAGAGTGTTTTAGCAGTGTTCTTGATTACAAACCAAAAAAGCCTCACATCTCATACAGCCTTCCTTACACCCCACAATTGTGGTTGGCTAGTAGATGACACCTCATGGTTTGTATCCTTTTTCCAAATTCATAAATTACTGTTTAGGTTAATCCTTCTCCTTTTTGTTTCAAGAACATGTGGCTTAGGGATGAGAGCTTCATGAACATGGTGCAGCAGTGGTGGTTAGGTTTTGCCGTGACTGGCAGTCCGAGTTTTTGTCTTGCCAAGAAGCTTAAATTATTAAAGAGAATCTAAAGGTGTGGAATAAGGAAATTATCAAATTCCAGGCTTCACATGCTCAACCATTCTTTTGCCGCCTCATTAGTTTGGCCATAAAATTTCAGTAACCTATTAATAATCCAGCAGCAAGTAAAATCTCTTTCTATGTTGCTCTATTCTTATTTTGATTTATGACAGGTACAGAGTCCCCCCTCGCCCCCCAAAAAAAAAAAAAATTCCACAGTCAGCCCCCCGAAAAATAACAAAAATTAAAAAAAAGTTCAGAATATTGGGACATGGTTGAGGATGGCATACCTAGCCTGTTGAGGAACTCAGAATTTGTGACATTCAACAAATCATACATTATTTAATGGGGAACAAAGAGCTGAGCGACAAACAATACAAAGAGGTGAACGACGAACAGTGTGGCTTTCAAGTAATTGATATATGGAAAAACACAAAATTGATCAAAGAGCAAGCTCCTTCTGAATAGATCGAAAGCCAATTGCAATACCATGCAACTCATGCTTGAAGAATGAGATCCAAACGAGCCAGAACTACTACATGGTTTTGAGTAAAATTCAATACCAAAAGCTAGCTATTGAGGTGACAGTTCCCTCACCTTTATATACTGCACACTACTTTTGTACTTAAGCAACGTAGAACATCGCTTCAAACCCTCCTTCACGTGCAGCGTCCTCGCTCGCAAAACATGTCAAGTGCAGGCCGCAGGCATGCAACCTATCCATCCCTAATACTCTAACTCTGACAGTGTGTTACACGGTCTTGGGTAGAACTCAACACCAAAAACTAGCTATTGAGGTAAGAGTACCCACCGTGATATGAGACTTCGCTTCGCACGAACAAATAAGTACAGTCCATAGCACACGGAACAAGCATCTTTAAGGCCAATTACTAATATTTAGCCTAAAAAAAAGTTGAAATCTAAAGTTCAGGTTTTTAGAATTAGATACGAAGGAAGAATGATATATATATATATATATATATATATAGAGAGAGAGAGAGAGAGAGAGAGAGAGGGGGGGGAATTAAGAAAATAGATTTGGAATTCTAATTAATTCCCTGCACCTCTAAGTATTTATATTAAAGTGATAAAATGCTAAATTGTAAGAAAGTCCTCCAAATATAAATAGAACAATAAAATAAAAAACTAACTACGCTAACACACCCCCTCAAGCTGGAGTATAGAGATCGAGTATGCCCAGCTTAAAAAATAATTGTTGAAAGGTCGGGCGTGATAAGGGTTTCGTGAAAATTGTTAGGAGGAAGAAAATAATGGGAAGCCATACCCTACGGGATATGCCAACATTCTTATTTATAATAAAATGAGGGAATACCATTACATTCATACACCCACACACGCACACACACCTGATAATAACCATATAATAATAATAAGTTACCACTAACACCCCCCTCAAGCTAGAGCATATATATCAACCATGCCCAGCTTGTTACATAAATATGAGACATGCGGACCTGATAAAGTTTTGGTGAAGATATCTGCCACTGCTCCCCTGTAGGAAAAGACCCAAACGTAACAACTCCTTTCTGATATTCCTCACGGAAAAAGTAGCAGTTAACTTCAATATGCTTCGTCCTCTCATGAAATACTGGATTTGTGACAATATAAATAATCGAGATATTATCAACCTAGAGTCTGGTAGATTCTATAAGAGGGAAATGTAACTCTGTCAAAATTTGCTGAAGCCACATAATCTCAACAGTCGCTAACGCCATAGCCCGGTATTCGGTCTCAGCACTAGACCTGGATACCATAGTCTGCTTCTTACTCATTCAGGAAACCAAGTCCCTACCAACAAATACAGAGTAACCAGATGTAGATCTCTTGTCAAATGTGTATTCAGCCCAATCAGCATCAAAGTACCCTTCCATTTCCATATGTCCATGATCAAAAAACTGGATTTCCTTACTCGGATTTTTGTGCAAGTACCGAAGAATGCGCAACACAGCTTACCAATGGGGAATACGAGGATCAGACAAAAACTGGCTCACTATACTCACTGGATAAGTAATATCTGGACGAGTCATCGTAGTAAGATAATTAAGCTACCCCATTGTACGTCGATACTGCTCAGGGTCTAAAAGAATCGCTCCTTCTTTTGGCTCTAGCTTGACGTTGGACTCCATATATTGTTAGATATATATGTATCTTAGTAATATCTTTACTATTATTCTGTGTGTGTGAGTTTAGGGATGTAATAGTGTGGTTTAGCTTTTTATTATAAATAAGAGTACTCGCCTATCCTTTTGGGTACAGCTTTCCATTACGGTTA